>PVJL010001181.1:94828-264826 GCA_004026885.1 Lyroderma lyra | reverse complement strand
CAGCACTGACAGCGCCAAAGCCTTAAGCCACTACACCACCAGGGAACTCCCTGGAAGTATATTGTTGAGAGCAGTCTGAACTCGGTAGTAGTAGCAAACTGAAGAACTGCAGCATTAGGTTGACATCTGCATACTCATCAGGGAGGCCTCTAGCTCCCTCCCTCTCAGTTGCCAGAATGTTGGCAACAGGTTTATATATCCCTATAGGATTACTATAAGGATTAAGTGAGCAAATACCTGTAATGTATTCAGAATGGTACGTGATAAATAGTAAATACTTAATGTTATTATTAAATTAACCAGCTAAATAATTAAAAGTGGCTGCCTCTGTAGATCCAGAATTAGATGGAAAGAAATGAGATAGGTCACTGCTGTTTTCTCATTATAAATTTTCAGGAATATTTGGCTTTTTAAATTATGCACTGTTACAAAATTTTTTAAGTAAAAAGTAAAAGTCTCCCACCCCACCCCCTTTTTGCAACATACATAAATTCTAGAACAGGTTTTAGTCACATACCTATGTTTGTGGCTGGCAGCCCCACTAGAATCACAGGAAATGAGTAAGTAGTAAGGGAAGGAGCTGTTGTCCAAACAGGTATGATGGTTCTGTTGTTACAAGAAAATTTAGGGGAAAGGATACCTCATAGATGACAATAACAGCTGGCCATCACACCAGTTAACAGCTCCGAGAAATTGTTTTTTACATATAGGCAGATATAGAAAGTTTCCTCCTTAACAAACATGGGATGATACTACTGTTTTGCAATATTTAAAAATATATATGTGTATATCTTAGAGCAGCTGTTCTCAACCTGTGGGTCGTGACCCCTTTGGGGATCGAACGACCCTTTCACAGGGGTCGCCTAAGACCATCAGAAAACACATATCAGATATTTACCTTACGATTCATAACAGTAGTAAAATTACAGTTATGAAGTAGCAACGAAAATAATTTTATGGGGGTCACCACAACATGAGGAACTGTATTAAAGGGTCGCAGCATTAGGAAGGTTGAGAACCACTGTCTTAGAAAAAGAAGGCTAGATAGTTCTGTTTTAGTAATTTAACAGTCCTGGTACTGAAATGGAAGCTTCCTATAAACAAGAAGTATTTTAGAAAACTCCTTGAAGGCAAAAATAGCTGGCCCAAGATGGGTAGTTGCAACAGTTTCTCTAGAAAGGACTGGTATCCTTAATGTCTTATATCAATGAAGTCCTAGGCTAGAGGGCGGTGAAAATCACCATAACCAGCATTGTTCATTTTAGTAGGTGGAACTTTTAATAACCTTTCTAGTTTCCTGCCTTGCTCCAAAAGGCAAGTGTTAACAAGCCATGTTTTTACTTTAAAAGCTTGCAATAAGGATTCTAGTATAGCATGTGATTTGCCCAGAGAGTTGAATGTGCAAGCTTGCATGATATTTAAAGGCTTATTATGACCTATTTCAGCCATCCCATTTTCAAAATGATTTTTCCCCTTTGAGCCGTTAATCCTAAATATGCACATGTGTGCATTTGTGTACATGTGTATACATGTACATGTGTGTGTGTATGCTGTCTTTTATTAAAAGGTGTTTCTACTTAAGGTGATTAATCCACATGCAGTTAAAATGATGCTGACCAAATCAATTCCATGTGAGGCTTAGTCGTTAGCCAAATGCTATGTAAAGTCTTATAGTAAATAAGTATGTTATAGTATATTAATAATCTTAATCTTTTAAAAATACTTGATAGTGAAAAAATGACTGGATCATTGTACAGATTTTTTTTTTTTTGTACAGATTGAGGGCACTGGTTTCTAGATAAAATTGAACTCTTCCTCCATTCTTTGCTAACTAGAATTAGACTGTCAAAATGGGGAGGGTTGGGGAAGGAATCCTGGAGGAGGAAATCTCATTAAGACCCTCTAAAATGGTCAGAAAGTAACAAATCATTTGTTTAAGCTCCTGGTAAAATTCAAGAAAAGTAAAGGAAGTTGGATTAGTATATTAAAACATTGGCCCTTGGATGTGGCTCTAGGTGAAGGTGTGCAGGGCTGGAGACACTACATATGCAAGACACGGAGCAGCTTGGAGGCAGTGAATAGTAGCTCTTCAGGTCTGCAATAAAAAATGGGAAAGAAACAGAATGGGAAAAGTAAAAATGTTGAACAGGCCAAGACTGAAGAATTTGTGGTGGAAAAAGTACTGGACCGAAGTGTCCTGAATGGGAAGGTGGAGTATTTTCTGAAGTGTAAGGGATTCACAAATGCTGACAGTACTTGGGAACCTGAAGAAAATTGAGATGGTCCAGAGTTAATTGAAGCATTTCTTAATTCTCAAAAGGCTGGTGAAGAAAAAGATGGTACAAAGAGAAAGTCTTTGTCTGATAATGAGTCTGATGACAGCAAATCAAAGAAGAAAAGAGATGCTGCTGATAAACCAAGAGGCTTTGCCCGAGGTCTGGATCCTGACGAATAATTGGTCACAGACAGCAGTGGAGAACTCATGTTTCTCACAAAATGGAAAGATTCAGATGAGGTCGATTTGGTGCTGGCAAGAGGCAAATATGAAGTGTCCTCAGATTGTAATTGCTTTTTATGAAGAGACTCTAACTTGGCATTCTTGTCCAGAAGATGAAGCCCAATTGTTCGCATTGCTTTTTATGTATATTTACATATAGAAAATTTGGGTGTATTTTTTTATTTATTAGCATGAAGAAATAACTATATTCTAATGAAAATCAAGTTTGATATGTTTGTTTTGAAGTAGTATTGGGGAACTTGTTGGAGCGGGGTTTGCATCTATAGCACTGGTTAAACTGAACAGCAGCTTTCCGTAATTGCTTCCTTTATTAGACGAGAACATTTGATATCATGGTATATTTTTTTCTCTGCATTAGAGAACAGCTTTTCTAAATATTGGGGAAAATCTCCGTTGTCATTACTTGGTCTGAATTTGTGTTTAACTAATATATGCCCAAGGATCATTCTGGGCATTTATTTATTTAGGTGTTTTTGGTGTGTATGCATAGAATACATGTGTAAATAGTTTTCTTTTCTTTATTTTTATTTTTATTTATTTATTTTTTTGGCGGGGTAGTTCCCTGGCTGGGAATTGAACCCAGGCCGCAGCATTGAGAGTGCCGAAGCCTAGCCACTACACCACCAGGGAACCCCTTATTTTTTTTTTTAAACATTTACTAAAAGAAAACAACATTTCACCACCATGGATGAGCCCATGTTTCTGGGATGCCATGGTTTTCAACAACCTAAGAAATAATTCTCTTCAGTTTAAATTGAAATTTTTCCTGCAGCCTTAACCTTTAGAATTACATGGATAATTTATAATTAATTGGACAATTTAAATATAATTTGGGCAGTTAAAAATTAGACAGTTTACCATGGCCTGGGTTCGATTCCAGCCAGGGAACTACCCCCCCCCCAAAAAAAAAAAAAAAAAAGAAAAAAAGACAATTTAAAAGCAGCCATATCAGACTCCATATTCATTTTATAATACAGTCATAAAAATGCAAGTTTACTTACAAAACCCCTTAAAGGAAAATTTTGTCTGTATTTTTTGTCTACCAACAACCACCCACACGAGAAAACTAGGCAAATCCTCGTATGTTTTAATTAGGTAAGCAAGACTTATGTAAAGGTTCCTACTCCTTTGTAAGAAGTTGAAATCCTTGTACTATCACTATATTGACCAAAAGATCAAGATATGTGGAATGTGTAAGACTTCATTCATGGAGTGAAGGTTAGAGATAGTTAGAAATTTGGCAGTTTATAACCAGCTGGAATAAATAGATGAACAAACTTACTAATTTAACTGTTCTTGACATGCATATTTTTTCTTTACTCTAACTTATTCCTTACATGTAGACTCAACCTCAGTATTTGGGTTTCTTGTTCAGCAGAAGCAAGGAAAAGCAGTACCTTTTATAGTAATCAGAATGTTATCCAGCTGTATATTGTTTCAGTGGTCAATAAATAGTTTTATATTTTAAAAAATTGGGAAAGTATAAATGCGCTTTCTCATTTATTGATTGTATGGCCTTGAGCAGTTAACCTCTTTAAGTCTCAGGTTCTTCATCTCAAAATTAGGATGAGTCTCAACCCCCTAGAGTTAATCTGAAACCTAAGTGGGATTCTGCATGTAAAACACTGAGCACCATGCCTATTACACAGTATCAGTCTTGGAGGTTGTTGCTACCATGATGTTGATGTGGAAAAAGATGAGGATGTAGAGAGGTGAGATGTAGGGAGAACTCTGAGATTTTTTTTCTTACTCCTCACAGATTCTAAATTCCATTTCTGTTATAGGTGGTGGACTTTGTAGCAGCAACACTACAGCGAGCCTGTGCAAGCTTGGCCCACCAGATGGAGAGCAGTGTGGAATCACAGACACTGAGCATGTCCATGGGGCTTGTGGCTGTCATGCTGGGAGGAGCTATTCAGGTGAGTTGTGGACATGAGCCAGACCTGAATGGAGGTAGAAAAGAAAGAAGAGAAAAGCCTACTGTTTCCCTTCCATACCCTTGTGAAAGATAAGAATGGATATTGTATTTGCACATAGAAAAAGCAAGACAAACAAATCAGGTTGTTAATGAGAGTTGTCTCCAAAATAGTGGACAAGAAAATTGTGCTACTTCCACCTTGTCACCTGCACAGACTTCACCATCAGAAGGACAGAGCCCTTTTTGACTGGGCACAAGCTTGATTTGGAAACAGCCAGTACAGTGTTTTGTATCTGTGGAGAATACTTAATTCTCTGACCCCCACTGTAATGGCTCTCCAAAGCTCGTCCCCTGTAGTCAGGGGAAAACCTTTGTAACCTGCTGATTACTTAGGATTCCATTTGTTTTGAGTAGTTCTGTATTAGCACAGGATCCATTGTTCAACCCATATCATGTAGCATGTTAAAGCTTTGTTTCCTGTGTGTATATCTTCTACATACTTAATTTATAATCTTTTTTTTTTATTGTAGCAGAGATTTTTTGTTTGTTTGTTTGTTTTTTAAATTCATTTTTATTGTTAGACTTATTGGGGTGACATCTGTTAGCAAGGATTACTTAGGTTTCAGGCATACAATTCTGCAGTGCATTCATTGTCAGCTTGTTGTATAATAAGTTCACTACCCAGTGTGAGTTCTCTTTCCATCACCTTATGTTTAGCTTCCAGTCTTTTAATTTATTTTTCAAATCAAAAAATATTTATTGCGTACTGGCTATGTGCCAGATACTGAGCTAAGGCACTGGAAATACAGCAGTGGACAAAGCAGACATGGTTCCACCCTCATAAAACTTTTAGTTTCATGTCGCAGAGTCAGATACCAAATAACTATTCAGAAAATATACTCAGAATTGAACAATGTGCCTCGGAAGAGAAATGGAGGGTACCAAGAGAACACAGCATCCAGCCTAGGCTGGCAAGGCTTCTACTGAGGAAGTGTAAGTTTAAGCTAAGACTTAAACGATGGATAGGAGTTTCGGAGTGTGTGTGGTGTAGGTGAAGCAACTCTTCCAGTTACAGAAAGCATCCTGTACAAAGTCTGAGAAGCAGGAAAGAGCTTGGTATACTTGAGACACTAATGGAAGGCTGGTGTAGCTGAAATGTAGACACCAAGGGTCAAAGTAGTGCTAGACAAGGTGGAAAGGTGGGCACATGTTGTGACTGGTTAATTACATACCACATTAGGTTAGGAGACTACAAGAAGGCAGTGTGGGCTTAGTGCAAGTATTGTGAAATCTAACCTGAAATCATACTGACCGTAACTCTTAGCAATGGGTTGGGAACCCTCTGGCAATGGATTTTTTGAATTTATCTGATACTGATTCTCAATGTATTAGAAATTGCCTCTCTCGAGCCTGTCTGTGGGGGGAAAAGGAGTTTTATTTGGACCTGCTGTTAACATGAAGCCCATTTCTTGGTAAATTTACTTAGCATTCCTAATTTTATATTTATCATGTAGTTTGATCAACTTTGAGAGTCATATTATATCCCTGCTGTTGGAATTGTCAAGGAGGGGGTCTACTAATGGAATAGTTTTTGTTCAGTTGTATTGTTATCAGATTTAGTTGGCCTAATTGATTTTTGTTTGTGTGGTTGAGTATTATAATAATTTGAATTGTCTTTGCTTCCTTAAGTTAACATGATTTTCTTTCTTTTTGCTTTTCTTTTCTCTTATTTAATACTTGTCATTGCAAACCACATCCCAAATGAAAAACAGAGCACCAAAATCTCTAGTTCCCTTTCTAGAAGCCATTGCTGTGGAGTTAGCAGTGTAAATTACTCATGTTCTAAGAGTGACTTACTTGATTTATGCAAATACACATCCCTTACCTGTCCCTGCCCTTCCATGAGCCATCCTGACTCACTGATTACATCCTGGATCCTTCTGACTTTGCATTTACTTAAGTGAATGTGAACAAGTCACCCCTATACTTCTGCCCTAAATCTATTAATTATTTTTTTCTGTTTGATTCCTGGATTTATAAGTGGCTTCTAGAGTAATGCTGGGTTTTCTGTCTTTGTATGGGGGGGGAAAAAGGCACAATTCTGAATTACATTTTAGATAATCATTGTCAGGCTTAGGGTTTTTTGCTTCAGAGTCCAAAAGAATTATACTGTACCTATTTCCAATTAGAATTCATTGTTTTAGCTAATGAGACAGAATCTAATAGCATTTGAACTTTCTTTCCTTTCTAATTTATATAATTAAGGTCATTATTAGAATATAGGGTCTGAGAAGATGAGTTAATTTGGAGAAAGTGTAGGCTTAGGACTTCTAACTAGACATCTATAATTCCAAACTCATTTTCTAAATCTCAGGGTTGGTCATCAGTAAAAGTAATGTAATGTTGGTAACTTCCCTGTCCCCTCAGGAAGCAGTTTCTGCCTGATGTTCCCAGGCCTGTTGGGTCCTCTGAAGCCCTGCTGCACAGAGCTGAAGAGCTGACCTGAGCTTTGAGGCACAGGTGGTGGGGCTGGGACTTGAACCCAAATCTTGGGATCTCATGCCACAGTTTCTGAGCGTATCGTACAATGAACTCATTGAAGAGATATTTATCAAGTGCCTCTTTGCCTTCATGGAGCTTACCTTCTAGTGGTTGTGATTAATCTGATGAATTCTTTTTTTTTTTTTTTTTTTTTTTTTTGTAGCATGTGGGTAGTTCCCTGGCTAGGAATCGAACCCAGGCCACAGCGTTGATAGCGCCAGCGCCAAAGCCTTAAGCCACTGCACCACCAGGGAACTCCCAATCTGATGAATTCTTAATTATTTTTTAACAAATATTTTTGTTTTTATATTCTATTCTGTCTGCATGTACAGCTCACTATAAAACAGGGTATAGTGTGTGCTGACTTAGAACAATAAGTAAAAATACCACTGGTAAATAGATTCCGTGACATTGTGTAAATAAGAATCCAGACATGTAAACTGGTCAGCTAAATATCCAAAGAATCATAGGTGATATACAGAGAAGAGAATACAAAGAATAAATGTAAATATTTTTCAGAATTAGGAATTTTTCGGTCAGAATTTTTTTTTTTTTTTTTAAATGTGGGTAGTTCCCTGGCTGGGAATCGAACCAAGACACAGCGTTGACAGCACCGAAGCCTAGCCACTACACCACCAGGGAACTCCCTCATCCAGAATTTTATTGCTATAAGAGGCCCTCGGAGTCTTCCAAAATAGTGATTCTCACTGGAGCATGATAAGGCAGGGTGAGGGTTATGCAGGCCCCATGGGGGAGCTTTGTGAAGTCTCGGGTGGGGCTTTTTCAGTGTGCACTGCCCTTCTCTGACTGTCATGTCTGTCATTTCTCATTTTTCCCTTAGAAACACCTTCCCACCACCCTCAATCCTGGGCCCACCAGTCCAATCTCCAGTTCTTAAATTGAAAACTTGCAGGAATTTAGTACAACTCACCTTCTAACTGGTTCACAACTGACACCCTGAAAAAAATCATAGATGTGGACTGACATAGCTCAGCGCATTCCATTCCTGAAGCATTCTTGAAACTCTGGAAGAGAGGCAGCCTGATAAAGGAATCTGTCACTCACCCTGGGCTGTTCCTTCAGGCCTCAAGGCTTTTACACAGAATTCTGAGATCTGTGCTGAGCAGCAGTGACAGGAGTAGACATGAGGGTTTTATGGTCAGTTCTCAGTGTGATGGTGGCCGTAGGTGACCCTGGAAAAATAATTAACATTTTAGTGCTTCAGTCTTCTTATCTACCAATTAAGTGGATATTACTTTATACCTCAAAAGAAAAATTCTGAACATCTATGAATAGTTGGCACCTATAGTCCTAGATTTTCCTGATTAATCTAATAGCGGGTAATCTGTAGGCGTATGAAGCTGAGAGTATGTATTGCTTTAATTGCCTTGTCAACCATTTGATTCAACCTACTTGCCCATGATGATTAGAGAACTGCCCAGTTTAATCCCCCAATGACTAAGAAGTTCGAAAACAGGCAGAAAAGATGTTTTGGGTTTTAATAGAATTTATTTATTTATTTACTTACTTATTTACTTACTTATTTATTTATTTTAAATTTTTTATGTGGGTAGTTCCCTGGCTGAGAATCAAACCCAAGTCGCAGCGTTGACAGCACTGAAGCCTAGCCACTACACCACCAAGGAACTCCCTAGACTTTATTTTTATTGCAGTTTTAGGTGCACAGAAAAATTAAGCAGGAGGCACAGAGATTTCCCATACATCTGCCCCTGCACATGCACAGCCTCCTCTGCTATCAACACCCTATAACAGAGTGTTACGTTTGTTACAATCGGTGAACCTACATCAATACATCATTATTACCCAAAGTCTGTAGTTTACATTAAAGCTCAGTGATGACATTGTACACTCTGTGGGTTTTAACAAATGTATAATGACTTGTATCTACCATTGTAATAGTTTCATTGCCCCAAAAGTCCTCTGTGCTCTGTCTATTCATCCTTCCCTCCTCCTAAAAACCACTGATCTCCATAGTTTTGCTTTTTCCAGAATGTTATGTAGTTGGAATCATACACTACTTAGCCATTCCAGACTGGTTTCTTTCACTTAGTAATACGTCTTTAAGGTTCCTCCATATCTTTTGTGGTTTGATAGCTCTTTTCTTTTTAGTGCTGAATAATATTCCATTTTCTAGATGTATCACAATTTACTTATCTGTTCACCTACTGAAGGGCATCCTGATTGCTCCCAAGTTTTGGTAGTTATGAATAAAGCTGCTATAAATATTTTTGTGTAGGTTTAGGCATGGACATGAGTTTTCACCTTACTTGGATAAATAGGAGCATTTTTTAAAATGGTTGTTTCCTTATTGTTGAGTTTAAAGAATTCTTTGTATATTTTAGGTAACTGTACTTTATCAGATATGTCTTTTGTAAATATTTTCTTAGTCTATGGTTTGTCTTCTCTTTCTCTTAATTTTGCCTTTAGCAGAGTCCAAGTTTTTTAATTTTAATGAAGTTCAGTTTATCTATTATTTCTTTCATTAGTTTCTTTCTTTGGTATTTTATCAAAAAAGTCATCACCATTCCCAAGATTTTCTGTTATGTTATCTTGCAGGAATTTTATAGCTTTGCATTTTACATTATGGTCTGTGATCCATTTTGAGTAAATTTTTGTGATAGTATAAGGTCTCCTGTATCTAAATTCTTTTTTTTTTTGACATGTGAATGTCCAGTTAATCCAGCATCATTTGTTGAAAAGTTTGTCTTTTCTCTGTTGTGTTACCTTTGCTCCTTTGTCAAAGGTCAGTTGACTATATTTATGTGGGTCTATTTCTGGGCTCTCTACTCTGTTCTATTGGCCTATTTGTCTTGGTTTATTTTTTTTTCTTTTTAAAGAACATATTGTTATATATAATAGAAATGAAAAAGAGACTATAAACTGTAGATATAAGTAGATATTCTCATTTCAGATGCCTAAAGAAAAATAACAAAGGTCCATGATACAATAGTCACTGAATGAAGTCTAGCATAATGATAACACTAGCAAAATTATTCTAATATGTCTTTTTCAGTAATATGGATTACTAATAAAATTGATGGTTTTCTTAGATAACATATACCTTTACTCTAGACATATATTAATATATTCTTTTTGCCCATTAAATATAGTAACATCAGAATGATCAGTTCTTTTACACATGAAGATAAGCTGACACATGTTACAGAACTAGAAATTCTACCTAATGTCAATTTTGCATTAGTTTCTAATTGTTTAAACAAAGAAATCTGAGAGGAGTGTATAATGAAATTTTACAGGCACAAACCTCTCAGGTGCCTCAAGTTTTCATTTACTTGGGAGGAAAGTGGTAGAGAAAATGAACACTAACCATTCTGTGAATGTAATAGTGTAAAATGAGAATGTTATATAGGTCCTATGAAAACAGTTAGTTGGTTAATTGGTTGGTTGGTTGGATAATGAAATGAGTGACTGAGTAAGTAATAAATACTCTGCCTTGTTCAGAAGATTTAAGACTCTATAGGTTTTCAAATTATCAGGGCCTCATGAAACCTCATATACTAATTTTTTCCAGTATTTTCAAACAGAAAAGCATTACCACTGGTTCTTATTTCTCCAATGACTACATAAGCACCTTTCCTAGTAAGGCCTATGGCGTTATTAGAACAGAGCTTCTGGAGAGAATAAAATCTTATGTAATTTTCACTCCCACTTTCTGGGGAGAAATTCCTTTTTGCCAAATTATTTTCCCATTTTTTTCCAGACCTATGGTGCCCTTGTGTGCTGACCAGCCACTTTAGATCACATAGTTAAGAATAGCTTTATATTGGGAGTTCCCTGATGGTGTAGTGGCTTAAGGCTTCGGCGTTGGCGCTGTCAGCTCTGCGGCCTGGGTTCGATTCCCAGCCAGGGAGCTACCCACATACCAAAAAGCAAAAAACAAAGAATAGCTTTATTCGTGCAAGTGAGACATATAGGATATTGGATAATAGTGTGGATTCTGGAGCCAGACTTGTTGAGTTCACATCTTCCCATCTTTCTTTTTTTTTCTTGAGAGGCTTGATTTTATTTTACTTATTTATTTATTTTAATGTGGGTAGCTCCCTGGCTGGGAATCAAACCCAGGCTGCAGCGCTGACAGCCCTGAAGCCTTAAGCCATTACACCACCAGGGAACTCCCCCCATCTTTCAATTGTGTGACTCTGGACATGTTACTTAACTGTTTTGTGCCTCAATTTCCCTCTGTTTAAAATGTAGATAATAGTAACTAGATGGTGTGTGACTATGCACGTGTATTTTTATTTGTTTGTTGTATTTTTAAAACATTTATATAGTACTTACTATGTGTTAGGCACTAAGTACTTTGCTAATATGAACTCATCTTTTTATGGCAAAAGTTACATAAAAGTCAATAATACAGTAATACAATAAAAAGATACAATAAAGGTCAAAATAGCATAATCTGGAAAAGAATTTCACCATCTGATTAGGTATGGTAATAATAGTGGTAGAGACAAACAGTTTAATGGGTAAGTGGGTACAAAGGATATAAACAGGCCGTTCACAGAAAAAGAAATGCAGACAGCCAGTAAACACGGAAAGGGGCTTAATAGTGTTGTCAGTCTGGCTAATGCAAATTAAAACTATAAGGTACTATGTTCTGCTTATCAGATTATAAAAATTAAGAGTAACAATATACATTACTGATATATTTTTAACTTAGAAAAGTACCTATACATAGTAAGTATTCAATAAATTTTTTGTAATTATTCACCAACAGTTACTAAGTGCCAGACTCATGCTGTCTGCTGATTACACCAGGAGCAAGATTTGCTTGCTGTCCCTTTTATTCAGGTTTTGTTATCGTATGCTCAAGTCATAGTAACATCTGCTTTGTTCATTTGGGTTTGGCATTTTTCCTCTCATTTTGTAGTTGAAGTCAAGTGACTTTGCTGTCCTGAAGCAATTGCTGCCTCTGTTGGAGAAAATCTCCAACACATACCCCGACCCTGTCATCCAAGAACTTGCTGTTGATCTCCGCATCACCATCTCTACCCATGGAGCTTTTTCCACTGAGGCTGTCAGTGTAGCTGCCCAGAGTACCCTGAACAAAAAGGATCCAGAAGGGAAAATAGAAAAGCAGCAACAAACCAAGCATGAAAGATACACTGATGTGTCTCATAGCCACCTTGAACAACAGCAAAGCCATGAGAAATCCAACCAAACAGGCCTGAAATCTGATGCTCCCTTCATTCCTCAGGATGTCAGTGAGCCCAGCACTAGTACAAACCAAAAATCTGGAAGTATAACCACAGAACAGCTCCAGGAAGTTCTTTTATCTGCTTATGACCCTCAAATTCCAACACGGGCTGCTGCCCTGCGAACTCTCTCTCACTGGATAGAGCAGAGAGAAGCAAGGGTCCTTGAGGTGCAAGAGAAACTGCTCAAGGTGAGTAGAATGCACCATAAATATACATCTATGCAGGGTAGGGCAGCTTTTCAGGAGCCTTGACTGTGTATAAGCACTGTCCTGGACTACCTTCAGGAAAATTATAATCGGTCTGGGGAGGCAAGACTTAGGCACAGCAAAGACCTAGGTAATGACACAAGGCTAAATTGAACGCTAATGGAATACCAGAATTTTATAGGCAAGAAATGCTGTGGACAGTCTGGAAAAGGAGAGAGATAAAATATGAAGAGAGTAGATCTTTATATGGCCTTAACAAACTAGTAGAGTTAGAGTGCATGAAAGAAAATGGTATGGAACAGCATGAGCAAATTTTCAGAGTTGGGAAAGGATCTTTCTGGTACATAGGTCTGCTTCAACACTGTGACCCAGCCTAGACAAGCCACCTGTTTTCTCTCGACCCTTTCAGAGGGGCTTTGGGCAGAACTGGGTCTCTTCTTTTTTCCCTTCGTCACAGTGAAAAAGCAGTTCTTTACATTGTAGGTTTATGTGGGAGAATGTATGTGCTTAGCTGAAGATCTTTTTCTTTTTGTGGAAATTGTCCTAACCTCAGTATGGGTGACAGATTAAAAGCAAAGGAGAGATACTGATCAAATTTCAAATCAGTTTCTTAGATGAGTTGCTTAAACTTCCTGAGCCTCAATTTCTACATTTGTAAAGTGAAGATAATAACAGTAGGACCGACTTTATGTTGAAAGATTTAAAATAAAATCATTCATGTAGAGCAGTAGTGTGATAGGCATATCATGAGCACCAAATAAAAGTTAACTGCTGTTGTTAATATCCCTTCCATATAGTTTAGACATTAGACTAAGAATTTAATTCTGATTGAATGCGTTTATTTTTAGTCACTCAGCATTAGAATCAACAGTATAGCAATAACTGCTTTTAATTGAGAAAGGCCCTATACCTTCCAGACATTGTCCCTAGTCCCCACAACCACCACAGTGTTGGTATCATCCCTACTTTATAGATGAGAACACCGAGGCATGGAAATATGCCAAGGATTTGTTGTCATTGAAATGTTGCTGAAAACCTTAAATTATTTATCTCCTTTGAGTAATCATTAAAGTTATCCCTTTGTACACCTATGTAGATGGTGAATACAGCGATCATCTTTGGATTTTTTAAAACTATTTCACTTTCTTCTGATGTACATAATTGGTCATCAAATCCTGTCCATTCTATTTCCAAGAAGCCTTTCAAACTGTCTCTCCCTCTTTATTCCCATAGCCACAACCCCAAATTAACCTTCCTTTACTTCATACATGATCCCCACCTCTTCCAACTTGGCATCTCCCCAAATGAACTAATCCTAGGCTCTCCCCAACATATGGAACATCAAGTTAGTATCAGGAATCACTGTGCCAGCGAAGGATGCATCACTGCATATGGAGCAGACACCCCTGTCTTTCCCTAGACACCAAGCCAGGGGAACATGGGCACATGGCCACTGTCTTTCTCTGGCCCTCATGTTAAGGCCTAAACCTAACATTGCCACTGGCATATCTTCTAGATAAGCAGTACCCATAGCGGTTGACACGCCCTAGTGGGTTCCTAAATTGTGAGATGTGTTGAGATTAATTTGTTACTAATGTCAATTTAAGTGCTGAAATTTGTAAAACATTTTAAAAAAATAAATTAGATTTAAAGTTATCCAAATAACAACATCTCTGTCTCTCACCTGCATTTCCATATGCTTTCTGAGTGTGAATGAAAAGGATAAAATTACAGTAAATGTGCCATCGATTGGACATAACTCCAGATCAGGCCTCTTATATGTCATGGCCTATGTTTTGTCATGTCATATGTGAAAATGTTGTCCATCATGGGCTGTAATGGGAAAAATGTTGAGGATTGTTCTTCCAGATTTTGGTTTCCATGCCTAATCACTACCCCTTTTAAAAACATTATTATAAAAATGGGACTTCAGACTTCTATACTGTTTTTCCCACAAGACTTTAAAATCAGACCAATGTCTAGCTAAGAAAAATAAGAAGGAAAGCATTTTTTCTTTTGAGGCTGACATAAAGGTCTTAATCTTGCTTGCTCTTTGTGAGTCATATCACTGCTGTATTTTGTGTTACTAGGTGTTTTTGGAGAACTTGGAGCATGAAGACACCTTTGTATATCTGTCGGCTATTCAAGGTAAGTTAGTTCTATTTAAAGGACTTTGAGTCTGTGGGCCAGAGAGCATATTGTGTGGGTTTACACAAAATCTCTGAAGTCCTAGAGCCTCAAGACTGCTAATCATTCTGTTCATCTTCCTGCCTCCTCGCTAGGACTCGACTTAAGTCATAATAATACAATTCCTAGAGGGTTCCCAGAGGATCCTTACAGAGTTTCAGTATCTCATAATGATGAGGTAATCTTTATGTATGCTTATCATTCTATAGATTAAATCCCATTTCCTCTCATTTAAGGAGGTAAAGAATGGCTCACATATGAGCTCTTACTCCATGAACCTTTTATGTATTTGACTACTGTCAGTATGCACCTTTGATTTCTTTAAAAGAACCTCAAAGTCTTCAATATTTCTTCATCAAAACATTTTTTGTAATACTTTCATTTCTCTTTTGTGATTCTTTATTTTTCTCTATATCTCCATTAATTTTTGGATTCCAAATCTAGAGAGGAGTCTCCTGAAAAGGTGGGTAGAGAATTAGGCACCCAAAAGGATGAGAAGATGACATGGTGAGAAGGTCAGAATTAACTCCCAGTTTCTCTTGGCTTCATCAGTGGAATATAGTCATCAAGAGCTAGGTAGGGCTCTGAAGACACAGCGCCTGGATACATGTCCCATTCCCTGCTTCTCAGTTGTATGAACTTTGGCAAATTACTTAATCCCTCTGGGCTTCATTTCTCATAAATAGGAATGCAAAAGTGTACATTGCTTTGGAGAACTTTCTGGCAGTTCCTTGAAAAGAAACACATAGAGTTACCACTTGAGCAATTGCATTCTAGTTATAGAGATGAGAAATAAAAAGATGTCCATATAAAAACTTATAAATGAGTGTTCATAATGGCATAATTTATAATAGCCAAAAGGTGAAACAACACAAATGTCCAGCAGCTGATGAATAATAGTTAAACAAAACCTGATATAACATACAATGGAATGTTATTTGGCCATAAAAAAATAATGAATTAATGAAACATGCTACAGCATGGATGAACCTTGAGAACATTATGTTAAGTGAAAGAAGCCAGTCACATAAAAAAACACATTGTACGGCTCCTTATATGAAACATCCAGAACAGACAAATTTATAGAGACAGAATGTAGAGTAGTAGTTGCCTAGGATGAGGGGAAGGGGGAAAAGGGTTGGGAGGTAATAGCTAAAGGGCATAGGGTTTCTTCTGGGGATAATGAAAACATTCCAAAATTGATTGTGGTAATGATTGTACAAATCTGTGAATATGCTAGGAACCATTGCATTGTATACTTTAAATCAGTGAATTTTATGGAAGAGTAGTCCCCCACTTATCTGCCAGGAATAAGTTCCAAGACACCTCCACCCCCAATGCGTGAAACCTTGGATGATACTGAACTTTTTCAACTTCTCAACTCTAGGAAATGTGGCAGCAGCTTCTTCATCAATAGACGCATCCTCTCCAGTAATTTTTATATTTTTCAGTCCAAACTTATTCTTGAATCTGTGTAATCATCTCTTACTTGCAGTAAATGGTTTGGTGTCACTCATTTCAGAGGATCCCTTGCTGAAGTCTTTGTTAGGCTCAGTGCTTTCTGGCACAACACATTGCTGTCAGTTGGAACACATTTTCTATATGTGTCTTCCACCTATAAATTTAATGCCTTTTCCATCTGAGTTAAGTCCTTATGCACTGTGGCCATAAGTTTTGCAGTTTGAGGTATGATGGTGAAACTAGCACTAATTTCTCTTCCAATTTCATGGATAGAAGATTTGTTGTTACTGTAGAACTTAGCAACCTTAGCACATAATCTTTTATTTATTTATTTATTTGTTTGTTTGTTTGTTTGTAGTATGTGGGTAGTTCCCTGGCTGGGAATTGAACCCAGGCCGCAGCGTTGACAGCGCCAGCGCTGAAGCCTTAAGCCACTACACCACCAGGGAACTCCTAATTTTTTTTTCTTTCCTTGTTAAGTGTAGAACTTTCACCTTTTCACTTAAAACACTTTATGCTTCTCTTTGGCATATCTGAACTGCCGGCATCACTACTCATGAGCTTGGTGACCATTATTAAGTAAAATAAGGGTTACTTGAACACAATCACTGTGATACCACCAGCAGTCAATCTGATAACCAAGAGGACCACTAAGTGACTAATGGGCAGGTAGGATATGCAGGACATCCTGGGTGGGATGGTACAAGATGTCATAAGGTACTCAAAATGGTGTGCAATTTAAAACTTATGAATAGTTTATTTCTATAATTTTCCATTTAATATTTTTAGACCTCAGTTGATATCATAATTAAAACTACAAAAAGCAAAAGCACAGAAAAGGGGGTACTACTATACTTCTGTTGGATTGCTAGGTAATAATGTGGTGATCTGGGTAACTTCTCAGATTGAAAGCTTGTGTAGGCTGATTTTATCAGTTAGCTTTTCTACGTAATCTACCCCAACACTCAGCTTAAAACACGGATCATTATCAGTCACACATCTGTAGACCAGTTAGATTCAGCTGACTAGGCTGGGCTTGGCAAGGCAGCTCTGCTTCTCCTGGGTTCTGCTGGTCAGCTATAATGACTGGTGAACATGCTCCTCATCATTCCTGGACCCATGGCCTTTCAGGGCATGTTACCGTAGTGATGACAGAAGTGTAAGGGAGCAAGGCCTCTTCAGGCGGAAACTTGGAACTGTAATCCTGTCACTGCTGCCTCATTCTTTTGATTAAAGCAAGTCATGTAGCCCAAGCCAGAAGTCAAGGAGTGGAGAAATATACCCTTTCCCTTTATTGGGATAAATTGCCAAATCACAGAGCAAAGGGCTTGGATGCAGGGAGGGGTGAAGAATTGAAGCCAGTAATGCTGTGCTTCACAATGACGTGTTCCTTTTATTTGAAGAAGACAAGGCTCTCTGAGCAGAAAGGCATGCATAGGTCCTCACTGGCTACTTATTTCTTGGTGTAATTAGCTCTATATAGACCTAGTAGTTGAAGCTTGAGAACGCACTGAGAGGAAAGTGTTCAGTGATGAAGGCCTGAGCCTTGGAAATCATTCTTTCAGCAAACATTTATTGTGCACCCACAATATAAAGCATTTTAACAACGAGTGGCTAGGTAAAAAGGAAAAAGAAAAGTCTTCAAAGGAGGCAAAATGATCGCCCAAAGAAGTAGATGGACAATTAAGTGAGAGCAGAAGCCGAAAGAACAGAGGGTTTCAAGAGAGAAAGTAATTACCTGCCGCTGAGAGGCCAAAGAGTCCAGGAATTGAGATGAGCCTGGGGGCTCAAGAGTGTTCCTGAAGCCACATGGTCCTTATGAGAATCAAATAAATCAGTGAAGTGAGAATCTAAAATGCCTATAATTAATAAGGCTTATAGAACAAGTCATTTTGTACCTTTCCCAAGAAACTGTAATAGTGTCAAGGAATTGTTTCTCATTGATTCCTTTTTTAGGACCGGGTTTTCAGGGAATCATGGTGTATCTTTCTAATGCAGCAACATTGCTGTTTGGAATAAGCTTCTTAGCTGATTAGCCCATTGAACTCATTAGCCCCTAGGGTGTGCTATAAAAATCACAACTGTTGGTTTGTGTTTGTTTTTGGTAATTTTAATTGGTATGCTAATCAGTTAGTAGCTAATTTGGTGATGAAGAACATGGGAGGTAGAGTTGTAATTTCTGTTCTCAGCTCCTCTCCAAGCACAAGTTTGAATTAATTGATGTTTTTGGTGTTTGTAATATGCATTTAAAGGCCAAGACCTTAGGTGAATTTCCCATTAAGAAAGGCAAGAACTGAATTTTCCCACCTTCATTGCCAGTGTCCTTTGCCTAGGCCTAAAGCACTCCAGGAGTCAAACTATCCTGGACTTTTTAAAGATCAGCCCACTTGTAAATGTCCTGCAGTACAAGGGGCACTTGGCTGTGTGGTCTCAGTGGCATTAGTTTGGGGGAATGTGTGTGTGAGTATGTGCGTTTAGAGTTTTTCTTCTCTAGACTGCCTAAATGGTTTTATGTAAAAGTTACAGTGTACCTTTTGCTCAATTTATTGACATTTTAGATTTCTTTTGTAGTTTCTCACCAACTTTGCTGTCTAGGCACAGAGCGGAGGGAAATTAAGCTCATTCATTCAACAAATATTTATTGATGTCTGATGTAAGAATTTCTTATGTGTGTATCATCTTTCCAGTACAACAATCTGAGAACTAAATTCCCTATGAGTTAAATTTTAATTTTATGGAAGACTATTTACATCTCCATTTAGTCACAAAGAGAAAGTGATGGTTGATTTAGTTCTCATAGCAGCTGCCCCCAGGGACTGAGGAGCAGCTTCTGCATGCAGAGAATTGTACCCCGGGTCACTGTGTTCTCATGGCAATCCAAAGTTTATAAATGGAGACTTAATCTTAGACTGTGGCTATTAAGTGTCTCCCCCTTTTTAGACTCCTTATATATTCTTTTTTTATTGTTTTATTATTGCACAAGTTAATAATGTTTTATTATTATTATTACACAGGTCTCATTGTTTTAAACATTTATAATGACAAGGAAGTAGTATATAAAGTGAAAAGGAAAAAGTTCTTCTCCTTTCCAAAATTAGACTCAAAATATGTCCTCGAGAGTCCCGTAATTGATATTCAGTGTTTTGGGGATTTTTCACATTTCACTTTTGAAATGTGAATGTGATAAATAAATAAGTGATACTCTTCAAATAAAATATTATAGCCAGATTATTTATCATACTGTGGACCGGCTCATGTGTCCTCTCACTCACTTTCAATTATTTAAAGGGCATTTTGAAAGCAACACCAAAGTCAGATATATTTCCGGGATCCACGTGATCCCCATCAGTGTCAAAAGTATCTTTGGATAAAACTACCTCATTGAAAAAAAGGAAAAAAAAAACAAAAACAAAATCCTAGTCTCGGAGCCAAGCATAGGAGGTGAAAGTAAACCAGTATGTATAGTGAGCGGAATCTAAACATCTTGACATGCCCAAACAAATCACATTACCTCTTCCACCTTCTTTCTTTCAGAGAAGAGTTTTCATTTCTGACAAAAGAGCGAAGGGGAGAGAAGGCAAAGGTTCCGGAAGCAGGGAAAGTAGACACAAGGTGAAATTGTTTTTACAGAGTTTCAAACTGAGCAGGATTACAAATCTTAACTTGTCAGAGACTGAACTCTCTATCTGATTCTCAGATTTCTACCTCAAATAAAATAAGTTGGGAAACCATTAGATGAAAATAATTCTATCCCTTGAAGGATCATCTAATTGGATCTGGCATTGAAATTTGGAAGGCAGCCCTGCAAAGTTTATCATCTCCATTTATGTCCTTTAAATGGGAGGGTTTCTTCTTTTATATCCTGACCTGGTTTCTACCACCTAATTAACAAATGAGCATTTAGCAAATGTCTCTCATATATGCTATCTCTGTAAATTCTTGAAGTGGTTCTGGGAAGTAGACATTATTCCCATTTTTTTAAAAAATTTCTTATTGGAGATACAATTTACATACCTAAAATTCACCCATTTAAAATGGTGCAATTCAGTGGTACTTAGGATATATAGAAAGTTGTGCAACTATCACCACTATCTAATTTTAGAACTTTTTCATTATCTCAAAAAGAAACCCCGTATTCGTTCTCAGTCGCTTTGCATTCTGCACTCCCCCTAGCCCCTGGCAACCATTAATCTACTTGTTGTTTCTATGAGTTTGCCTGTTCTGGACAGAATATGAGAGAGCATTATCTCACAGTGCCTGCCCTGCTTCCCTCTGATGGTCGTTAATGTTTCAGCACTGAAGGCAACAGGATGGTTTTAAAAACCTCAGGAAAAAGGCTTCAGAAATCAATCGTGAAGGGAGTTTTCTGGTGGTGTAGTGGCTAGGCTTTGGCACTCTCAACGCTGCGGCCTGGGTTCGATTCCCAGCCAGGGAACTATCCCCCTACCCCGCCCCCCCCCCCAAAAAAAAAAAGAAAAGAAAAGAAATCAATCCTGGGATCAGTGCCGTTAACTGAAACTGTGGGTTATGTAAATGTGTAGTTCTCTGTATAGACCTTTTGATATTTGTTGGATTTCTGATGCCAGTTAATGACATTTTACAATAACTTGCTACAGAAGAATCAGAGTCTTCATTCACTGCTGGTGCAGCTGCTCTGATAGTTTTCAAAAGGTTAAACATAGAATTACCATGTGACCCACCACTTCCACTCCTAGATATATACTCAAGAGAAATGAAAGCCTATGGCCGTGTAAAAACTTAGTTACATATGAATGCTCATAGCAGCATTATTTGTAATAGCCAAAAAGTAGAAACAACCTAAATGTCTGTCGCCCAATGATTGGAGGAATAAAATATGGTATATCTATACAATGGAATGTTATTTGGCAATAAAAAGGAATGAAGTACTATACTGATTCATGCTACAACATGAATGAATCTTGAAAATACAGTGGAGTTCCCTGAAGGTGTAGTGGCTAGGCTTTGGCGCTGTCAACGCTGCGGCCTGGGTTCGATTCCCAGCCAGGGAACTACCCACATAAAAAAAAAAGAAAAAAGAAAACACAGTAAGTGAAAGAAGCCAGGCAGAAAAGGCCACATATTGTATGACTCCATTCACATGAAGTGTCCAGAATACACAAATCCTCAGAGGCAGAGAGTAGATGAGTGCTTGTCAGAGGATGGGAGGAGCAGGGAGAGGGGGCTGACTGATAATGGATATGAGGTTTTTCTTGGGGAGTGATGAAAATGTTTTGGAATTGGATGGTGATCATTGTACAACCTTATAAATATATCAAAAATCACTGAATTATGCACTTAAAAAAAACTTTAAAAATTCTGAATAGTCACTTTTCATGGAGCTCTTAGGACTCTGTCTGAAATATTGATGGGCAGGGTTTAGACATGCAGATGGAGCGAGGCTGCAAGAGAAGCAAAGATAGGAAGATGTTCAAGAGCAAGGCAGGTACAAAGGAAGGTGAGCAGTTCCAGTTGTTAGTGGAGTGAAGTGGGCATGGAGGGGAAGAGTGGGACTGGACTGGAGTGCAGAAGCTGTTGGAACACCAAGACATCTGAGCTTCACTGTGGGCTCTAGGGAGCCTTAAAGGCTTGTTATTACCTGCCCACCAGTCATGTCTTGGTGATGGGCTTCCTGCTTTTAAAAGTATCATGGTTGTTGATAGTTGTTACTTATATTTCCTTTGTTCTTATTTTCACTCATAATTTATTGAGCACCAACCACATATCAAGTGTAACTTACATTACGTCATTTACTCCTTACTGCAACCCTGTGAGAGTCAATATCTTTATCTCTCCATTTTTCAGACAAAGAAACTAAAGCTCATAGGTTGTTACCAGTGAGTGATGGAGTCAGTTCCACAGCCAAGGCTCTTATTTCTCTCCTACTTCCCTCCTCTTTTCATTCCATTTTCTCACCTTTCTCATATCATCATGGGCTCTGCTCTTAAAAACAGTAAAATTAAGCCATGGAACCAGTGAATCTTGACATTTTGAGCTAAGCAATTAAGTACTTCTTTTTTTTAATTTTGTTTTCATTTCAAAAACAATGGTTAGATGCCACAAAGTAGGTGGCAGTGCCTTAACCTATGCGTGTTGTTAGGTCTGAGAGCCTCTTCCATCCTTGTCACAGGAGTGCTAATTTTCTCTTCTTTCATACAACACTAAAGTATTTCTTAATTTCTTGGTTTCCATAGCTCATTTTAAATCCTTTACCTCCTATTCATGTAAGCAAGCTATCACAAAGGCAGGATTCACTGCCAAGAAGGCAGTTGTGAGATACCTTGGGTTAGTGTCAGTTGCTTAAATGTCTACAAGCCATTAAGAAGGTTTAAGTACCTTCCCTGGAGAGCAGCTATTTAAATTTTGCCCTGGAGTCACCCTTTCTTTAATAAAGGTAGAATTTGAAGGTAAGTTAAGGATAAAATAGTGAGAGAGGAAAACAGCAGGTTCCTCTTTAGACTTACCTTTAAGTACAATATTCCTTTACTCTCTAAGGAATCAGTTAATTTTACTGGAACTGCTTTGTGGTAACAGCTGGCGGGGGGGGGGGGGGGGGGGGGGGGGGGGGGGGGGGGGGGGGGGGGGGGGGGGGAGTGGCAGGCACAGCCTGCCCTTGCCTTTCCCTCCCCAAACTGAAGAGCAAGCAACCTACATTGCCCTTCATTTCAAATACAAATTAAAATTCCTAATCTTACCAGATATGATTAAGATGATCTTTGAAGCTGTTCACACACTTAATAAGCCCAATTACATTTTTTATTAACCCTGACATAGTTCCTTTTGTAAGCCTAACATTTTTAACTGATTGAAGCATCAATTTCTCCCTCTTGAGTCACTTTGAGAACTTGGGCAATGGTGGAAAAGTGTACTTTAGTGGTACAGTTTTGGAAACTCATTTTTAGATTCTTAACATTAGGCTTTTAAATTTGGTTTTATTTCCTGACCTTGGGGTATCTCTGCTGTCTTTGAGGAGGCTGGAAGGTTAGGAATGAATTGAGCCTCAGGAAATGGATTACAAACATTGAGCTACCAATGTCCTAGTTAGGTCACCTGCCAGGGCATGATTGCTGAAGTTTTATTTTTTAGGAGAAGGCTGTTGTAGAAGGACTCTGTAGCACTTGTGTACAACTTTGTTTAACATTATTGGTAACCCAACTTTAGATAGGGACGGAAGGAATTGTAAAATATCTTTGACCATTGATTTTTTTTTCTTGATGGGTTTTTTACTTGCTGCTTTTTTTAGTTGAAAAAACTAAAATATTTGTTTATTCATTCAACAAGTATTTATTAAGCACTTACTATGTGAGAGCGTACTACACTAGGTACATTGCTGAGAAAAACAGTCATGAACTGCCTTCATGGAATTTACAATTGGAGTGGGGGTAAATATTAATCAAATAATCACACACACACACACACACACACACACACACACACACACACACAAATGTGAAATGTAGGGAGGGGGTTCCCTGGTGGTATAGTGGCTAGGCTTTAGCATTCTCAACACCGTGGCCTGGGTTCTATTCCCAGCCAGGGAACCACACACACACACACAAGTGAAATGTGTTTTTGTCAAGTGCTGTGAAAAAAGGTATACAATTATATGAGAGCCTGTCTTAGGGTCATTTTACATGATAGAGCCGGTAGGACAAAGCGACCCATAAATTGAGCTGTATCTAAGGTGGATGATTAGAAATTAATCTAGTAAAGAAGGGCAGGAAGTGTGTTCCAGACTGAGGGCAGAGCAAAGCAGCAGTGCTGTGGCAGAGAGGAGCCTGCAGACCCAGAAGGACCACAGGAGTGCCTGTGTCCTGCAGGACTCTTGGAATCGGAAGAAGGATAGGAAGAAGAGGACTCGGAGTACCAGGAAGCTCCACTCTAACCAGAGGGCTCTGCTTTTTACTCTTTCATTGAGCCTCCTCTGCAGGTTTCACATGAAAACAAGGTTCTGTTGCTTAAAAAAAAAAAAGGATTTGAAAACTCATCTGTTTTAGGCCATCTGCCTGAGCTAGCAAGAAAGTTTTGTAAGACTTGTCATGTGATGTGTCATGCCACACAGCACTTTTCTTCACCTTCTCACTACCCCTGTCAGAGAATGCTGTCTCTTTAAGCCTGTTTTCATGAAACATAGTGAGTATGTTTGGCTATCTCTACAAATCTTTGAACTCATTTGTCCAACATATAGCCCTTAGCCATTGCAAAAAACATTCTAACTGCACATGAAAAAGGTAAAACTCATATGGAGTTATTTTAGGCCAGAGTTTTTAAAATAAAATTTTTTTTAGCTGTGGAATTCATTTTTCATATAAGATCTAACATGAAGGCAATGAAAACTGAAGTGATCTTTATTTTTTTATTTGTGCCCTTTTTTCTATTTCCCACATTTTCTGGTATAAACATTTATTTTTTTTATAATCAGAAGACAATGTTGTTTTTTTTTTTATAATCATGTGGCTGTTTAGGAAAATGGAACCATCTCATGATAACAAGTTTCAGGGACCACCACAGATTTGAAACAGATGGCTCCTGCTGCTATAGTACCCCCTGTTGACCTTTTAACAACTAGAGATTACTAAATCACAGGGTGACCATGGCTTTCTCCCCAGGATTTTATATGATTACAGCAGAAACCTTACTGACAAACAGATGTTTTTTCCAAGTGGAGCTTTTCTTAATGAAATGGTTGCTTAGAAACCTGACCATACTAATAACTTTTCTGTATTTAGTTCATAAAGTGATTCAGTTTGCAAACTTATTAAGTCAGAGAATACTAATTAGATAAATTGTCTTGCAATTCAGCAACTAAATGGTTAAATTAGCAACACAGTTTCACTCAGATGTGTCTGTATAGATGCTGTTCCTAACAAGGACATACGAGGAAAATGACAGCTCATAGAGCCACCCTGCTCTGCTTAACCATGATTCTCTGGTGGCACAGCGTGTTTGCTCTTTCCCCAGTATATGTGAGAAAATTTGACATGGAACACTTATTAGGTTGCTGAGAGGATCAGTTAGGTCAATGGGTCAAAAATTGTATGTGAAAATGTAAAAATAACTTTGAATTAAGCTCAGTGAGATGGCAGTGTAAAGGAACGGCTTAGAGTGAAGATGCTTGTTTGGGATGACAATTCATGAATGGAAAGTCTGATATGCTAACTATTACTAATAACAGAGAAACCGCAACATGTACCACATTTGTCAGGTGAATTAAAACATAAAATCTTAAATTCAAACTGGACAAAATTTAAAAGAAAATACATTTCTGTCTTTCATTTTCAGTAATTATGAGACAGCTCAGCTGAAAACAACTATTATTCAAGGGATCCAAGAGAGTCCATGGCTAGGGCTGGTCACTCCCGGAAGTTGTAGACAAAGCCTTGATGTGTGTATATGCATTTACCAGGGGAGAAGGGACACTTTGGCGGGTATTTACTAGTCCTATCTGTCATGGTTGCTGATTTCACAATAATGACTTTTTCTAAGCCAGTCCTAGCCTGGAGCGCCTATCACAAAGACTTGCCTAATCATCTCATCAGGACAATCTTCTAGGCTTACCTGAGGAAGAAAAGGAGAATTTCCGAAGAATTTATATCTTGCCTGTATCACTGCTTGGTGCCCAGAGCACCATAAGTCTCCTGGCCCTAAGACACCGGAGAATGTGAAAGATCAGCCCTGTCTTGTTAGAGCCCCAGGCCAAGTGACAACTCCCCTGGGAGGCCTGGGCTCTCTCAAAACTAGTGAGAACCTGACACATCAGTCAGCTTTGCTGATTCTGCAGTTTCTCTTTGCATTAGGCTTGAGGTGAGCTGCCAGTAGAAACTTAGAAAAAAATGAATCCGAAATTCAGGTGGTATTCCTCCCCCTCAGGACCACCCATCTTGGGGTCTTTAGGAGATGTAAAGCATTTGATTTTCTTACCTAGATAGTCTAATAGAGAACCACTTCTGTTTTCTGGGAAATTAGTAGCTTCTCTTCTTTTTACGGGTAAATGTTTCTTTTGGTAGCACAAAGAGAATGTTAACGTGCTTTTTCACTCTTTGAAAGCTACATAAAGAGAATTAAATGAAGTGACATTCTGCTTCTTATTTCTCATCCACATTTAGCTGACATGTAAATTTCCCTGAACCCAGAGGACAGTGATTACTCTCAAAGCAGTGTTAATTGCTGTTTTCTTTTCCTTCTTTCCTCACTTATGCCTTTAGTCAGTATTAGGGCAGGTTTGTTTTAGTTCTATACATACAACAGAACCCTTGATCACCATGGTGTTTTTTTGTTGTTGTTGTTTTTTGTTTGTTTGTTTTTTGTTTTTGTATGTGGGTAGTTCCCTGGCCGGGAAGCAAACCCAGGCCGCAGCACTGACAGCGCCAGCGCCGAACACCATGGTGTTCTTGAGGTTCAGTTTATCTCAGCTGTATTCTCTTACTCTTTTCCCTCTATCACCCATAGTTATTTGATAGAGACAGCCCTGACAAGGTAGAGTCTAAGCTTTTCATTGCTGTTTTATTCATTTGTGGGGGTCGGGTGGGGTGGGGGATAGAGTAAGAGAACGTAGGGGCTTGCAGTAGCCCATAAAAATGTTGTGGAATGGAGGTGTTTGAGAATCACTACTTTAAAATTGGAATTCATTATGTGTTGCCATGAGCACAGTGCCACTCACACCATGGCTTGGGTCCTGACTGTGCTACAACCTCAAGGGAGATGTGGGTCCTCGAAGCCTCCTCAGTGCGCAAGTTCGGGCTGCAGGCAGCTCCATGGTGGTGGTGGAACCGAACCTCTGGAATGGATGGACTCTTCCCAAGCAGCTTTGCTAATTTGCAGCAGCTGGACAGTGTTCCTTACTGACATCACATGATCTCACTCCAGTGGCAGGGACTTGGCTCTGGAATCTATATAGAAGAAGCACCTGGATCCCAGTCTTTCAATGGCTTTGAGACAATCAGAAGTGCCTGCTAGTGGGCCTCTAGGCAAGATATCCCTGCCCAGGGAGGTGTACTGCTGGGCATGCTGCTATGATGATGCCCTGGGGGACCCTGCGCCGCCCATGACTCCTCTACTCAACATGGGTAGCATCCCCTGGATCACAAATGTCAGCACCTCACCAAGGTGGAGGAAGGAGAGACCAGTGTCTCCTCCCCTGCCATGACTGTTATCAGCCACTGACAGTATGGACAAGGTCCCTGGGATAAAAGTTAAAGCTATCTGTGTCGTCGTGAATTCTCTGCTCACAAATCAGACCCCCGGGAGAGCATTCAGCATTTTGAGCAACAGGCAGGGCTGGGAGAGGCTAGCTGTACATCCCTTAAGGGCCTCACCATGGAGGAGACCAAGTACCTTCGAGTGGCATCACTCCACACACCAAAATGGCAGAGTGGAGAGAGAACAAACGAAGATAGGCAGCCGTTGTCAGCCCATTCCATCCCCAGCAGCACCCCCTACTCTTCCCCTAAGCAGAAGCCCAGAGGCTGGTTCTCTTATGGCTTGTGCACAGCCTCACCTGGTCTAATCTTAGCACCATGGATTCTGGAAGCATGGATAAAGACAGTAACATGGCAGGAAAATGGATCTCTTTGGACCAAGATCTCTCCAGAAGTCTGATTCAGGAAGTTTTGCCACCCAGGCCTACAGAGGAGCCCAGAAGCCTTCTCCCATGGGACTGGTCTGATCCGTGTGCAGGCCACCCGAATGGTCGAAGATCCAGCAACCTTCTGGCCGCCCAAGATGGACATCGCAGTGATCGAAGGGAAGAAACAACCTCCAAAGAGCCATAATCTCAAACCCTGTGACTTGAATGTGCTCACACCTACTGGCTTCTAGGAACTTTTTCTTCCAGGGACTGTGGATAGAGGGTATCTTGCCCCCACTTCCCTTTCACCTTGGCTCTGACATAGGAAAAATTTGTTTTTTAAAAACCACTCAAACTGAGGCTAGAGCTGGAAACATAATTGGTTTTGGATAAACATTAGTGTAAAGCTTGTCCTTGCATGGGAGAAGCTTTTGTGTATTGCTTTAATTTAAAGTTAGACTAAATAATCTCAACAGAGATGTATGGGGCCTCCTTGTTACATATTTTTGTATCATTTAGCGTAGACAAGAACTGTGATCATTGCTTACTGGGTAAATCTATTTGTGCTGTTCCCAAACTGAGGCTTCTTGATCCCTGTCCCACGACCAGCATGAGCTTGGACAAGTCATGGCATTGAGGTACTCACTAACTAGTCTTTGGCTCTTCTCCATGTGCTGGTGCTGTGTTCTCCAGCCTGTCAGTTAGGAGGACCTCTGATCTGTTGGAGATTGGGCACGATTAAAAGCCAGACTTGGCAGGGACCCTCTTCCTGTGCTGAGACAGGAGCCCCTCGCTTTCTGGCAGACCAGTTGTTACTGTGGTACCTCTGGGGTGGGCCGTGCTGCTGGAACAGTGCTTCTCTTTCATGTGTCACAGAACAAACATGAGTCTTACATATCCTTTGTTACACTTTAAAGTGAGTTTAATTTAATTCCAATTTGCTTGAAAACTTTCTAAGGGAGAAAATGTAGCCTACTGGTTTGGTATAGATAAACAGATGTTGAGCTTTTTTAAAGTAAGGAAGGAGTACGGCGATTTATAGTCTTGAGGTTCGTATGAAACTAGTGTCACCCTATTTTGATTTCTTTGTTCAGGCCAATGTCTGAACCTTTTTCTGAGAGGTAGAAGAATGAAAAAATTTTCTGTATGCAATCATTTTCCCCCAAATGAGCCTCATACCTGTATAAACACAGAGCTTACTGAGGAAAGGAAGTAGGGAAAGCACTTGTTCATTTCTCTTCATTGTGGGCATATCAAGTCTTTGTCCTGAGCATTGTCTTGAATCCCTGCTGTGTTTGCTTTGGACAGGATCATGTCTACATAAGAAGCTTTGCTAACTTTTCTGTAGAGAGGCCTGGGAGTCTCAAATGATCAGAACAATTAATTTATTTGTGTCTTGGCGTATCTCTTATTTGTTTTGACAGTAAAAATCCATACTATATGTTCAAAAACAAAAACAAATGGGAAGTCATTAAAATCCAGGTTTTAGAGTTTCTTGTGTATGGTTCCTCTGTCATCACTAATGGCAGCACCATCTCAAGTTAAGTGTCATTTGTGAATTTCATGAACATTACTCCCCTTTTCCACGGCTATGTAAGATACCACTGGGGACAAAGCAGTCCCTATATAGCCCCGCTGGAGCCAGTAGGATTCTGCCTGTTCATGTGGGATGCAGTGTATAAAGTGTCTCTCCTTATGCTGATCTTGGAATCCAACAGCAAGTAAATTTCATGGAGTGAGGCTGATAACGTATTCCTAAAAACGTAAGGTTTGAACCTTTGGGGTTAGTACTAAGCTAGTACTATTCCAGCAGTTCTTTTTTCTTAGGCACCGCTGCCAGGTGAGCCGTCAGGTAGCAGAGAGCAGGTTTGCGATTCCGCTCTGCATGTGTCAGCTGTATTATCTTGGGCCATATTTTTCACTCCTCTCTTCCTCAACTTCTTCCTCAGTAAAATTAGGAGTAATAATAGACCTACTTCAAAGGATTGTTGAAAGGATGAAATGGAGGAATTTACTTAAAGTGCTTAGGACTTTGCCTGGCATATTGAAAACACTAGGCAAATGTTAGAAATTTTTACTGTCTTTTCTATTAGGTTTTTATTTATTACAATAAAACTGATCCAAATGGCTTCCAGCAAGTGAATGTGGATAGTTCACTCATTTTTACTTTTTCCCTTCAAGATGGGAATTGGAAAACAATGTAAGCAAATGTATTGCCCTTATTTTAGTGTTTGGATATATTATTTAGATCCTGATTTAAAGAGATAGATACTAGGTACAGTTCCTACAAATTTTTAGCTATTAGCCTTCACAGCTTATTAGCCTAACCCTGTTTTTTCCTCAGGCCTGAGTAACACTCACTCATCTTGAATCTTTATAAATTTATTGGGGTTTGTCCACACTTAACACAACTTTGGAGTTTAGAGAAACTTCGCATCAAATTGGCATGCTAGACATTATAACTTACTCTAATTATAGAGACAGCCCAGCTTTTCAGTTGAGCTCCCATACTTCCTTGATTTAATTACCAACTTCCCCAGTTTGCAACTTTCTGGATTCTTGGCACTGAAGCTGTTGTTAGTTTCCATCATAATGAGAGGTCTCACATGAAATAACTGAAGTACCTGCTGAAGGGTAGTCTTCCCCTTCTCTTCAGTTTCTACCTTTCTTATCTTTGGGGTGTAGAGCTGCAAGAGAGGACAATCACAGATTGGTGATTATCTTCTTTGTAATCAGAAGGAAAATTTCCTTGTGCCTGACCTCTTCTGTTAACCATCATTATTCTTTCAAACTAGAGCTTCCTGCACAGGTTCATATATATTCTTATCTTTTCTTCAGTTTTTCAGAAGAACTTATTATTATAAATTTACTTCAAACATAGTTTGTACTGAGTCAAAAAGCTTATCCCCTGCCCTACTTCTTACTCCCTCATGATTCCAGTCTTCAGAGATAATCATTCTCCCGACCACCCCTTTCAAGTCATTTCTTCTAGCAATGACCTCCTCGTTTATGAAGAAAATGCTTACGCAGATCTCTCATGGTTTAGATTTTTTTGGATGTTACCTACTCATTTTCTGTATGTTGGGTGAGGATTTGGTGCGTGCACACACGTGCACCCTCATGCCTGCGCATGCCCACCTGTATCCTCCTCCTCTTGCCTTTCCCCCTCACTATTTGGCTACACCATTGGGCAGTATTTGATGCTGATGACATGGATAGTATTTATTGCTGAGCCCAGTTCAGCCTTCCTTTCTTATTTATGTACTTGCTTAGTTTTCTGTGTAAATATTGCTGTTTTTTTCCCAAATAATCCAACAGCTCTATCAAATACACGTCATTTTTTGATCCACCTTTGTTCTCTTTATACAGACTTCAGCTTTGACATCCACCAAATTCTCTTTATCCTTGTTTGTGTGTTTATACCATTTTTACTCCTTAACTGTCAGTTTAGTGGGATTTCAGGAGGAAGAAAATACAGATGTTTGTGGTCATTCTCCTGTTTGAGTGCAAATTCTTTTTTCATTTTCACTTCTAAAGGAGGCTACTCTATTTTAAAAGATCATGCCCCTTCTTACAGATTAAAAAAGAACACATTTATTTATATTTGATAGGTAAATACATGGTTCAAAATTCATAAGGCACAAAAAGGTAAAAAAGTCTCTTCTCTCATATCTGTCCCCTAACCATCTCATTTCCTACTCCAGAAACAAGCAATGTCATTAACTTTGTGTTTATTTTTTCAGAACTATTTTATGAGAGTGTATTTCCTCTGTCTACACGAATTATTGAATTCTATACACATTGTTTCACACCTTGCTTTTCACTTAATAGGATTTATTCCAAACAGTTCTTAAAAAGCTATTTTTTAAAATGGATGCATTGTATTCCATTATATGAATGACCACAGCTTAATCAATCCTCTATTAATGAATTTTTTTTGTTGTTTTTTCCTGTTACAATGAGTGCTACGATGGTGATTTTGTACATAAGTAGTTTTTTACTTGTGGTAGGATATCCATTAGGATAAATTCCTAGAGTAAAATTTCTGGCTTACCACAGAATTGAGATTTTTAAAAGTAATAATTTTCCTACAAATTCAAGGCAGGGTCTGTGAAATGTGAAGTGCTTGATTTGTTTTCCCATTCAAATAACAAGTCATTTTCTCCCCCTTTCCACTCTCTCCCTGAAGGGGCAACTAAAACAGATTTGGATGCAAAAAAAAGCTGATACTTAACTACTGGCAGAGTTCCCTTTACATTTAAGATGTGCTATATTATTTTCTCCCATTTCCTTCTATTCTAAAAACCCAAAAGGGTAGATATAAATTATTTCCTTATAGTTTTTTTATAACAACTTTTTGACATACAATTCACATACCATACAATTCACCCACTTAAAGTATACAATTCAGCAATTTTTAGTATATTCAGAGTGTATAACCATCACCACAGTAAATTTTAGAATATTTTTATCATTCCAGAAAGAGACTCCATATTCACTTGCAGTCACTCCCTATTCACCCCCCAACTCCCACAGTCCTAGGTAACCACTAAATCTACTTCCTGTCTATAAATTTGCCTATTCTGGACATTTTACCTCTAAACAGTATCACACAATATGTGGGGTTCATGGTTCTTACGATTTTTTGGAAGAAATACCCGAGAGGTTTGAATATGTGGTTTTATGGGTTAATGTGGTTATTTTGGGAGGTTCATGGTTATCTGCCCAAAGGAATGAGGGCAGGTTAGTTTTGAAATGGGGATGGCTTAGCATTTTCCTGGGGTAGAGCCCATCAGCAAAGACATTTAGTTCCATATGATTTGTATGGAACCACAAAAGACCTCGAATCGCCAAAGCAATGTTAATATAAAAAGAGCTGGAGGCATCACGCTTCCCAAATTGCAACCCATACTACAAAGCATCAGTAACCGAAACAGTTTGGTATTGGCAGAAAAACAGACACAGACCAATGGAATGGAATAGAAAACCCAGAAATAAACCCACAAATATATGGGCAAATAATTTTTTTTTTTTTTTTTTTTTTTTTTTTTTTTATGTGGGTAGTTCCCTGGCTGGGAATTGAACCCAAGCTGCAGCGTTGACAGCACCGAAGCCTTAAGCCACTACACCACCAGGGAACTCCCAATAATTTTTGACAAAGGAGTGAAAAATATACAATGGGGAAAAGAAAGTCTCTTCAGTAAACAGTGCTGAGATAATTGGAAAACCACATACAAAAGAAGAAATCTGAACTGTGAACTGTCACCATATACTAAAACTAACTCAAAATAAATTAAGGACCTCCACATAAGACCTAAAACAATAAACTCTATAGAAGAAAACATCCATACCACATTTATAGATCTTGGGTTCACGAAGGACTTCATGAACCTGACCTCAAAAACAAGGGAAGTAAAAGCAGAAATAAATGAATGGGACTATGTGAAACTAAAAAGCTTCTGCACAGCAAAAGAAACCATCAGCAAAGCAAAGAGACAATCAACTGAATGGGAGAAAATATTTGTAAACAGCACCCCTGATAAGGGGCTAATATCTAAAATATAAAAACTCCTACATACAAAACAAACAACATACAAAAACAAACTGTCTAATTAAAAAATGGGCCGAGGACCTGAACAGACACTGCACCCAAGAAGACATACAAATGGCCAACAGACATGTGAAAAAATGCTCAGTTTCATCAGGTATTAGGGAAATGCAAATCAAAACCACAATGAGATACCACCTCACACCTGTTAGAATGGCTGTTATCAACAAGACAAGGAATAACAAGTGCTGGAGATGGGGTGGAGTGAAAGGAACCCTCACACCCTGCTGGTGGGAATGCAAATTGGCACAACCGCTTATGGAGGACAGTGTGGGGGTTCCTCAAAAAAACTGGAAATGGTGTGACCATATGACCCAGCAATCCCCCTTCTGGGGATCTACCCCCAAAATTTGAAAACCTTAGTCCTCAAAGATTTACATACCCCAATGTTGATCACAGCGCTTTTCATAGTGGCCAAGACATGGAAACAACCAAAGTGCACTTCGATAGATTATTGGATAAAGAAGCTGTGGTACATATACAGAATATTACTCAGCTATAAGAAAAGATGAAATATTGCCATTTGCAACAACATGGATGGACCTTAAGGTCATCATGTTAAGCGAAATAAGCCAGACAGAAAAAAACCAAGCACCTTATGACTTCACTCATATGCAGGATATAAAACTGAAAGCAACAAAGAAACAAACTCATGGACACAGTCAATAGTTTAGTAGTTAGTTAGCTGAGGGCAAGCGGGGAGTGGGTGGGAGAGGAGGGAGGGGGAGTCAAGTACATGGTGATGGAAGGAGAACTGGCTCTGGGTGGTGAACACACAATGTAACACATAGACAATGCAATGTAGAATAGTACTCCTGGAACTTAGGTAATTTGTACTAACCAATGTCACCTCAATAAATTTAACCAAAAATAACAACAAAAAGACATTTAGAATTATACTTCCTACAATGCAAGTGCTCTTTGTAAAGTGAGACTACACCTAAACTACTTTTACTGTTGAAGGTGTGCAAACTCACTGAGCAGCATGCTAAGGGATCATCTTGAAGTTAACACTGTTTTGGTCAGAATATGTTTCTGGCTTTGTAATGGAAGTCATTGGAGAGGAAAGAACAAAGGTGACTATCTCTGTTTCATTGCATAAAGTACTTTTAGTAATGTTTTTTTAAGTTAATTTGCCTATATCCTATGCTTTGCCCCAAAACACAGGTCAGAATGCCTTCATGAACTTTGCCAGTTTGTTTCACCTTTACCTACTATTATCTTATCTGTTATACCACATCTTGAAATGCATAGTCATTTTCCTGGATCAGAGCAGGAGCAGCTATCTCTCACACAATCATTTCGTTCTTACTGCCAAAGAGATTGATGTGTCATGTTTCCTTGAAGCCTGTACTGACCCAAAAATTACCTCATTTTCAAATTACGAAGGAATTATCAAGTGTGAGGGGCCAAGGGTCATGTGAAGGTTATGGCCATGCTTCCTCAAAATTCAGAAAACTTTTAAAATAAGAAACGAAAACAGCCACACAAAATCTCATTCCTTTAAATTGTTATACAGTCTTAACAATCATATATGATTCTCTTCATTGCTTGCTGCAACAGTGAGAAGGGAACTGCGCTTGTCCTGTATGGATTTATAAACTCATAGGTAGCAACTGTATCCTAGACAGTAAAATGCAAACAGTCAGAGGGCCATTTGGCAGCAGTCTGTGGAACAGGCCAGCAGGAAGATAAACAATTACTAACTATCATAGGACTGTGGGAAGCAAGGAAACTGTACTTTGCTATTGGCAACCTTTTAATTCAAGATTGGAAGAATTTAAAGTTCCCTGGTGGAATTAAAAGTTTAGCATTATAAGAAAAGTAAAAAGAAAAATCTGAAATTAAAAAAAAAATCTGAAGATGGCTGTGTTAGGATGCCTTTGAATGAAAAAAAATTATATTTATTGGTTTATGTATCCAAAGATCCTAGTGGGTAGAAGTACAGTTGGACCCAGGGTCTCAAAACATGGCATCAGGTCTCTTTTCTCCTTCCCTCTCTTGGCTTGACCCTCTTCTGTGTTGGCACCATTTTTGGGTGGACTTTCTCCACATGGTGACCACTGGCAGCTCCAGGTTAATAACTTCAACCAAAAAAAAAAAAAAAAAAGAAAAAAAGAAAAGAAAGAGCTTCTCTTTCCCAGTAGTTCCAATGTGGGCTCCAGGATTGAATCTTATGGTCTATTCCTGAACCAGTCATTGTGGTGGGGATGGGATGGAATGTCATAAGTGACCAACCTGGGATGTGAGTTCACACACGAAGGAAGAGGAAATGGGGAGTTAACTCCACTCAAAGCACATAGACTGAGAGTAGGGAAGGGATATGTCCCAAAGGAACACCAGCTACTGTTATGAGGAGAGAATAGATGTTGTGTGCAGCCAAAATGCCTGTCTGCTAAAGAAAGGAAATCAAGAGTTCATTTGGTTTTGAAATATATGGCAGGGTAATGTGCTCATAGAAGTAAATAACTGTTCTCTGCTATAGATTAATGAAGAACATAGGCATAAACAACAGTAGGAGGGACTTCAGTATTGATGTGTTTTAGAAAAGCTAGATGTATGGATCAGAGTTTTCTAAGGTATATCCCATTTTCCCACTGATTTCCATTATAAAGTTACAACTGTATTCCTAAAAGGGAACAAACCCACCAGACTTTTGTGTTGGGAACTCCTGATGGAAAGTAGTTATGACAGCAACGATCTAGGATGTGCACGAGGGCTTGTGATGTATCCGCAGCACGTCTACCAAAATCGCAGTTACCAAACACCAGCTCCCTTTTCCTTTGGGGCACTTTAAAACTTGGAGACTTTTTCCTTTCTCTCCCCTAGTAAATAATTCATGTATCCTTTTCTTTTCTTTTTTTCCTCATGAAACTATTTTATTAATCTTGCAACATTCATACTCTTTGGTTTAGCTACCTCCTCAGAATTGACTCTTTTCCTAGCCCCGAGCATAGAAGTATCTCATGTATCCTTTTCTTAAAGCCATAGATATTTTTCCTGTGCTGAGATGTCTCTAACTCTACCTTGGACCTCCAAGAAGTTGTCCATTGTTTTACATAATAGAACTGACTACAAATGTAGGGTCACATTTTGCCAACAGGGAAGCTGGCTAATTCAGGTTCTGCCATAGCCTGAAACTCCCTTAAGAGCAGGGCTTCTGTTTGTATAAAATTGGAGGCCACATAAAGGGAGCTGTGGCTTAGGATCACATGCAGAGACTTCCCAGGCTTTACAAAACAATGAAAGGTAGGAATGGAAGGGCAGAAAAGAGGATGGGCAGACAGGTGTAGCCCTCAGCAGGTAGGCTGCCTTTGTAGATATCTGATTTATAAGAGAATGGAATCGTAACCTATGACATAGAAAATGGTATGTAGACTTTGCCTGTAAGATTGTCAAGTTCAGGGAGTTCCCTGGTGGTGGTGTGGCTAGGCTCCAGTGCTCTTAATGCCATGGCCTGGGTTTGTTTCCCAGCCAGGGAACTACAAAACAAAACAAAACAAAAAGATTGTCAAGTTTAAACAGGAGAATGGTAACCTCAGGTGAAAACAAATTATGGATTTCTGAAGCATTTATATGACTCCTTCCCCATCTTCTCTTTTATAATTCCTAAAATGTATATCAGGACTGTATCTTTGAACCCTTTCATTCATTCATTCATTCATTCATTTATTCATTCATTCAACAAATAGTTATTGAGCACCTGCTATGGGCTGGCACTCTTCTAGGCATGAGGTTATAGCAGGGGATGAAACAGTCCTTGGCTTTATTGACTTCACATTCTAAGGAGGAGGAGAGCAGTCAATAAATAAGCAAGTATTTAACATGTCAGGTAGTAGTAAGTTCTGAGAAGAAAATTGAAGCAGAGCGAGAGGAATAAAGAGCTGCCATTTTATTTATGATAAATATGATATTTGAACAGAGACACGATGAGGTTTGGGGAGCAAGCCAGGAGGCTACCTGAAGGAGGAGCGTCCTCCACACAGGTGAAGATGCAGGGCTGGAAGTGGCTTGGTCTACTCTGAGAACAGTGAGGAGGCCAGAGTTGCTGAAGGGAGGGAGCAAGGGAGAGTATGGTAAAGAGAAGATTAGAGAGCAAAGGCAGGTGGGGATTGGGAGATGTTCATGTTCAGGGGAGAAGGGAAACCACCGAGGGATTTGGCTTGAAGAATGATGGGGCCTGACTTATGTTTTAATTAGAAAGCTCCAGCTGCAGTGAAGCAGGGAGACTAATTAGGAGATCGTTGGAAAAAAAAAAAAAACAGGCCGGAGATGATGGACCATCATCTAAAGTGGAGGGGAATGTGGTGAGAAGCATTCTCATCCTGGATATATTTTGAAGTTCACATTTCCTTCTTTTGTTTTCCTTTTCTTTTTCTTCACTATTCTTTAGAAGTACATAACTCTTCCCATCCTCTCCCCCAACCCCAGTAATGGAATTTGTGTTTATATAGGTTTGAGAACATGGGCTTTATTTCTGATCCTGTCTTAGATTATATCTTTTTTCTTCCCACCACTCTTCTAAAGTCGGGTTGATAGGGACCTGGGCTCAGATATTATAACTATAACAGAGAGTGTAATCTGTCGCAGATTACATCTTTAGGAGGTACTGGCATGGTGGGAGAAAAGATGAGCAAATCCTAGGAGGAGAGACTAAAGAGCAGATCTTTCCTATTTCTGATCAGGGAACTCAGCCATGAGCATATGTCTACTACTGTTCATGCCCAAAGTGCTCTGAAGAGCTTTCCTTGTGGCAATTGCTCTCATTGTTGACAGTTTTACAGAGAGAACTCATACTGGAATGGAGGACTACAGCAGGGACAGGAATCAGTGCTGTGCTTCAAGTTTGGTTTGTTGGCAGGGACACGACTAGTCACAGAACCTTAAGAGTCTCACAATCAGAAGGATTCCTAGAAGGCATTTAATGCATTCTTCTCCTGCTCTTGTGTGAATCCCTGCCATGATATGTAATCGTCTAGCCTCTGCTTCAAGAGACTATAATCCATAGATCATAGAATGTCAGTCCTGAAAGTGATATTAGAGATCATATAAGGGCTGGAACTAGAAGAATTCAGGAGTCTGACCCATGCTGTTTCCACTCACTGTGTTCATTTTCAACCCCAGGTGTTGCCCTGCTCTCAGATGCGTACCCTGAGAAAATCTTGCTTGGCCTTTTGGCTCAGTATGACTGTGGTAAAGACAAGCACACTCCAGAGACCAGAATGAAAGTCGGAGAAGTCCTAATGCGAATTGTCAGGGTATTGGGTGAGTTATCTTGTTCCACCCTTCTGGAACAGGGTGGGGGTGGAGTATGGCTTTGGAACCAAAGTTTGTATACCTGGAGGCTTGATATGCTAGTACAGTGAAGGCAGGGATGCTCCTAAACATCCTACAATACACAGGACAGCCCCCTACAACAAAGAATGATTTGGCCCAAAATGTCAATAGGGCCCCTGTTGATACATCCTTGTTTAGAGCTCATGTATCTGCTTTCACATTGCTCAGATGTGTTAGTTAAATCCAAGACTGCCACATACAGTTACGCAGGTTGTTCACTGCTGTAAAAACTCCTAAGAGGCATTACCTGTACGAATGGCATGCCCTGGAGTTATGTAACACTCAACCTGTGCAGTTCCCCTGGCGGCCTTGACACATCTCAGTTACAATTTAGATTGCCATCTCACTGGAGAGAGTTTGGAAAGTTACTCATTCCTTTCTGTCATATATTTGCAAATCATTTTGAATGTGGAAGCTTCTGCACATGGTTGATTATGTGTTTTATACCAGTCTTAGGAGCCTTTTTTTTTTTTGGTATGTGGGTAGCTCCCTGGCCAGGAATCGAACCCAGGCTGCAGTGCTGACAGCGCCAGTGCCAAAGCCTTAAGCCACTACACCACCAGGGAACTCCCGCATAATTTTTAGTGCATAGCCTCTTATGGTATTTGCTGAAGATGGAAATGTGTCCTCAGTAGAGTCTGTGTCCACCTTTGAAGAATTATATGTGCCTCCTATCGCCTTTTACACTTATTGGACCATGATATGAACTAAAGTGTATTTTTAATTTATCCCTTATATTTAAAGAATGCATTATAGCCTTTGCTAATATTTATTTCTCATTCTAAGGAAAAAGAGTTTTTATTTATATGTGGCTCTCATTTGGATCTTGAGCTTGAATCAGAAGTCCTTGACAGAAAAACACTTTGCACCTCTGCCCATAGTAATACCCAAACATTCTCTGAATTCTAATTTAATTTCCTGCTTTTGTCAAGTTCTGTATCATATAAATTCTAGAGTTATTTGGTAGCTCTTTCTAATGTTCAAAGTTTTGGGGTTTGTTTTGTTTGTTTTTTTGTTTTGCCACAAGGTGTGTTTCATTTTTGTTAATCATACAAATAATTTTCTACAATATCCCAGGGCAAACCAGAGAGTTTGACAGTCCAAATTGGCGGGGGTGGGGGGGTGGGGGGGGTGTCCCCTCAGAGACCCAGAGTCCGATGGCATGGGCACGGAGTGCCTGGGTTCACAGTGCAGCTTGTTGCTCGTGTCCATTTTGCAGGTGGCTCTTCCTCCACATAACTGGGGTCTCCAAGACAACAGTGGGGAGTCCTTCAGATTCTTAAGAAATTTCACTCCACTTCTCCTGCTCAGTGGTCTCTTTGGTCGGCAGGGTGTTCTTCTCCTGCGCCTCTGTCTTCTTCAGTTTGACCTTATCGAAGTTGGCGATTTCCCCCATGTTGGGCTTGTCTGCCATTTTCTTAAAACAATCCCTGGCCTTAGCTACGAGCCGAGGTGCGTGGTTCCACGCGCGTCGCTGCAGCAAGAGACACTCAAAGATTTTTATATCTTGAATACATTTATCTTTTTCTTAATCTTAGGGGTAGGGTATCAATGTAGTTCAGTTCAAAAACCTTTTTTGAGTAGCTACTGAATGGCAGGTTCTGTGCCAGGGGCTGGAAATAGGAGCATTAAAAAGTCACAGTCTCTTCCTGCAAGGAGCTTACGGTTTAAAAGAAGTTAGCTCATACACAAGTCATCTCAGCAAGGTGGCATGCCCATGGAGGGTATAATAGGAACACAGAAGAAATTCTGTCCCTTTTCTTCTCGAGACCCTGCAATTGAATTTGACAGTGTGAAGGGAAGGTGGGGAGAAGGGAAGGGGGAAGGAAGGAGGGAGAGACTGATGGATGGAAGGGTAGATGCATAACTCAATGAACCCAGTGTTACTCTAGAAAGCAACTCAGGTCAGGTAGTGTCATCATGATATGCAAAGATAGCACTTAATTATTTTAAGAGAAAGAATGTAGTCTTCTAATCAGCAAGCTCAAACAAGTTCCAGTTCATTCTAGGTCAGATTCTTCTAGAAATGAGAGCAAAAATAGAAAGCCATATTCATGTTGCTTCGTCTGAAGAGTTTACCTTCAGTGAACTCTGTAGGAAAGATCAGAAATTAATTTTTGAAATGAGGAATGGGGAGAGAACTAAATCCCAGGTCTCTATTGGAGTATGCCATGGCAAGTAGAATGACAGCCGGGAATGCTGGGACAAAGCAGATTATACTTCTAGGTTAGAAAGTGCCTTTTCTGAAATTACTCTATATTTCAGGAAAAGGGTAGGCCTTGGACTTTAGTGTGTATTTCTAACTCTTTAAACCTGCAAAACACCCTTAATTTAATGTGCTTTGTCAACTCTTTTCCATATTACCTGCATAATTTTTATGTTTTAGTTTAGCAGTCATTTTGCCCCCTCAGAGTTCATCCAAGTGATGATGACCCATGATCCCATCTAGCTCCAGCATGAAGCGTGATTTTAGAAAACCTATCATCTGCCCAGAGAGGAGCAAACACAGCCCCAGATTCTGTTCTGACAACCACCCTCTTCTAGCCAGTTATAGAAAACAAAGGAAAATAGAGTGGATTTGTCTTAATGGACTACTGTGAGTTCCAACTGGCTTGGTCTGGGAATTAACATGAGAGGGGGAGGTTTTATTTTTATTTATTTATTTATTTTTATTGTTAGACTTATTGGGGTGACATTGGTTAGCAAGAATACATAAGTTCCAGGTGTATAATTCTACATTGCATTATTGTCAACTCGTTGCATTATAAGTTCACCACCCAGTGTGAGTTCTCTTTCTATCACCATATATTTAGCTGAGAGGGAGAGCTTTTAAACAGTTGTATAATATTTTATACTGATCTACCACAATTTACATTTATTCAACTATAGCTCTGTGAATGAACCTTCACTTTTTTCTGTTTTATTTTCCTGTGACATGCAGTATAAATTCTCATATATGTGTGCTAGTAGAAATATATTTATATCTGTATATGTGTGTATTTTGTATATATGTACATACTAAAGTGCTAGAACCTTTAGGTCTTTAAGGTTGATATTTGCAAAGTGGGATCACCAGGTCAAAGGCTGTTTATATTTTAAATTGCTTATGTACTGACAGATTACTTCCTAAAACTGTGTGTGAGAGAGGGCTTTTTGAACCCTCTGCTATGTCTGTTGCCAAATAGAGAAAGATATCATTTGAAAATTGTGTTTTTCTAAGTGAACAGACTAAGGAAGTCTTCTTTTGTGTTATTTTGTTATTTGTCTTAACTGCAGTGGGAGGAAATTCCTGTTTTAAGAAAAACAGTATTAATACATTTTTGCTATTAAGTAACTTGTAAGACTAGTCAAGGAATAACAAAATCACCTTTAGAAGTATCTTACTCAATAAAATTTGTTTAAAAGTGCAGCATTAGAGGGGAGAAAGGGGAGGGGGTGGGAGAGGAGGGGGGGAAGCTAAATATAAGGTGATGGAAAGAGAAGTCACATTAGGTGGTGAACTTATTATACATCAAGTTGACAATGCACTGTAGATTGTATGTCTGAAACCTATGTAATCCTTGCTAACAGATGTCACCCCAATAAGTCTAACAATAAAAATGAATTAAAAAATAAATAAATAAAAATGAGCATTATAACCAGTTACCTCAAGAGCATTCTAATTAGGTAGTTTCCAGAAGTATTTTTACTTTCAATTGACTAATATAAAACTTTTACTTTATGGGCTTTTTTCTTTTATGATACATATTTTGGTTCTCTTTTGTGTAATAAACAACCCCAGAACTTAGTGGCTTAAAGTCACAACCATTTATTTGTTTAGAATTCTGTTATCTGAGTGAGGTTTGGCAGGATGGCTCATCTCTGCTCCACATGGTGGTGTCTGGGCTCAGCTGGTGGTTCTGCTGCATTTGCTGTAAGCTAGACTCACCCAAGAGGTTGCATTCTGCTAAAAACCTGACTAGGGTGCCTCAGTGCTCTTCCACATGGCTTCTCTCTGTCACTGCATGTGGACACTCATTGTTCAGATGTCTCGACCAAACTTCTTTTCAACATGGTGAATGGTTTCCCAGAGAACAAAAGCAGAAACTGCCAGGCTTGTTAGGAACTAAACCTGACTATGACTTCTGCCACATTCTCCTGTCAAAGAAAGTCATAAAACCAGCCCACGGTCAAGGGGAAGGGAAGTAGCCTCTCATTCTTGGTGAGAGAAATAGCATTGTGCTCCAGGATGGTGTGTTGGCAGCCATATCTGCATACTAACCACCAAAAGTAGTGCGTGTTCATTACCACAAGCCTATCAATACAGAGGCATATAAAGAAAAATCTAGGGAGTTCCCTGGTGGTGTAGTGGCTTAAGGCTTCGGTGCTGGCGCTGTCAGCGCTGCGGCCTGGGTTCGATTCTCAGTCAGGGAGCTACCCACATACCAAAAAGCAAAAAAAAATAAAAGAAAATAAAAGAAAAGAAAAAAGAAAAATCTAGCTTCTCCCAAATATGTTACATTTACTATTTAACCTTACAAGGTAAACAATGATAATAGTTTGATATGTATTCTTTTGTACCTTTCCTTGTGCTCATACAGATATATACAAAAATGTATGAGCTTTCTATATGGGCTTTTTCTCTTCTATAAAAACATAACTGTAACATACTGTTACTATTATTATTTACTATTACTACTATTACTGTGCAATTTGCTTTCTTTGAAATCAACTTTACCAAGGTATAATTTACATATAATAAAATGCTCCCATTTTAAGTATACATTTCAGTGAGGTTTGATATAAATCCCCGTAACCATCACTACAATCAAAATACAGAACATTTTCATCACCTCAAAAAGTTTCTTTGAGCCCAGTCTCCTATTCTGTACCCTTAAATGGAAGCCACTGAAAGATTTTAAGGAGGGAAAAATTAATCATAATTAGATTTTATGAAATCAATTTGGCTGCTCTGTGAAGGATGAGATTGGTACAAATCTAGAAACAGGGTGGCCTGTTAAGATATTGTTGAGGCAAGAGATGATCATGATAGTCAGTGAGGGTTTACATGTGAGAAAGAAGGAAAAAAGATGTGCTCAGTTAGGAAAGAAAGCGTAAGAACAGAACAAAAATGGGATGTATGTGGCATGAATGGAGACTCGAGATTTGACCTGTCTCCCTGTACCAAGTTGTGTTGAGTGCCTTGGAGATGTAAGACTACATAGAGAGGGTGGTATATAGCACCGAGAGCTTGAAGACTGGACAAAGGAATTTAGAGTTGGTGTGATGGGCATTTGAGAATCACTATAGATGCTTAAGAGAGGAAGCAACATGATGAAGGATGTGTCGGAGTGGTTGGCAGGGGCATGAAAGATGGATGAAGGAGAGCCTGGAGTCAAAGAGACAGTTGGGAAACTGCTGTGGTATTCCATGGCACAAAGAGATGAAGACTTTGATTAGAGGGATGTCTGTGAGAATGGTGAGAAAAAGCAGATAGTACAGACAATTCAGAGGAAGAAATGAGAGACTGTCATTTTTTTTTTTTACATTTATAATTAAAAAAGATTTTTTTTGGGGGGTGTGGCATTGAGCGCACCAAAGCCTAGCCACTACACCACCAGGGAACCCCCTAAAAATTATTTTTATATTTAGAGATGGAGATAGAGTTATAATTCATCCAGCAACTGTTATATTCATATAATTATTGAAAGGCTCAAATGAAATAATATGTATGAAATGACTTACAAATATTGGAGTGTCATTATGGAGGTATATTTACCACTATATTAATTCCTGTAGTGGGGTTCCCAGGTACCAAAGTAGAGAGATGGGATTAGTGGCAGTCATTGGGCAGGTAAGTAAGAATTTGACATACAGTTAATAGCTATGGACAAGTTATATAACCTCTCTGTTCCTTATCTGTAAAATGAGGATAATTATGATAACTACCTGATTGGGTTGTTATGAAATTAAGAAGATAATACAAGGGCTGTCCAGAAAGTATCTGGCCATGTAATATGAAAAATAGAGGCATTTATGGCCGGATTTTTTCTGGACAGCCCTTGTATATGTAAAATTTTCAGAACCAGCATTTCTTATGGTAAGGGGTGAATAAATATTGGTTGCTATTATTTTCATGTTATTTTTGAGTATGTCATATTCCTTCATTCTCCCAAGGCAAAAGCTAACCTCTAGAAAGTAGCCCTCCAGACGAGTACCTGTCGTATTGTAGGATTCAAATCAGTCAATCACTCTGTTTAAACACTTTGTATGCATGTTTTCACATAATTCTTGAAATGACCCTACAAGCTAATTCCTGTTATTATTACCATTTTATAGAAAAAGTAACAGGTTCAGAAAAATTAGGGAGTTCCCCAGGGTCACATTGCTAACCTGTGCTGGATCAGGGACTGAGAGCCAGATCTAATTGCAAAGATCCCAACTTAGTCACAACTGTAATTGTTTGCTTTAACCAAAATTATCATTTTAGTTAATGTGGAGACTATAAAAGCCAACTTGTACTATCAAATGGGAAAATCAGCTACCTGATACTGGCAGTACACTGCTGACTGCAATAGCAACAGGGAATTAATTTCTGTAATAAAACAATCATGGGAAACTGCACGGGTCGACAAACTGTGATCCAGCCGGCCATCTACCTCTTCTTGTACAGCCTCTGAGCAAGGAATGGTTTTCCTATTTTTATGTAGTTGGAAGAGGGGAGCAAAAGAAGAGTAATCTTTGTGACATGTGAAAATTATATAAAGTGCAAATTTCAGTGTCCGTACATAAAGTTGTATTGGAACAGTCACACTTATTTGTTTATAGATTGTCTATGGCTGCTTTTGCACTACAACAGCTAAGTTGAATAGTTACAACAGAAATTGTATGGCTCTCGAAGCCCAAAGTATTTACTGTTGGCTCTTTACAGAAAAACTCTGCTGACCCCTATTCTGTTATAACTATTTATATATATTTCTTTAACAGCACCTCATTGCTTGCTTTTCTAGGCAGCTTCTTTGGAAGTTACTGATCTTTCCAAATCATTCTTAAGTCTTTTTTCCACCAAATCAAGCTTTGCATCCTATATTCAACATCAGATACCTGGCCTTTTATAGTTAGAACTCTTTAAATAGATTTGAGTAGATATTTCTTTTCTTTTCTGGAAATTACCAGCTGCAAGAATCCATTAGCTCAGGAGATACAAGATGCCATTGGCAAGGGTCCTTTCTTTAAAGATAACGTAATTATGTTGAATGTTTCAGTGTTTTATTCTGCTGTTATTTTTATTTTCAGTACCTTCATACTTATATCATTTCACTCCCCTATTCTAATTTAGAGTAAATTAAAGCATGAATTTCGGTTCTTCAATGTGTTTTTGAAAGGACACAGGACCATGAAGCCACCTGATTTTCTCTTTTCTTTGCAAGTTATAAAATAGAGTTTGCATTCATTTTAACTTATGGACTTGCAAAAGAGGAAGGCAATCCTCTAATTAAAGGAAATACAATATTTTCTTTAGAAAAAACTGTACCTCAATTTTTACCTTTGCTGGACGTGATATTGTAGAGGTTGGTTTCATAGCACTTGAGGGATGTTGTAGTAATAATTTAAACATGAAGTTATATTCTCAAGCTTCTTGATTTGTGTTCGTCAATATTATGAGGCCAACTGACTCTTGGGCATGCTTTAACGAGTTTGAACATTTATGTAGCAAATTAAATTAATTAAGTCATTGGAATGGTTTTAATACTTTCATCATTACAGAATTGTAAAGAGTCTCCTTCATTTAAAACATCTAGGTGTTTTTTTTTCTCCTTTCATCTTTTAAAATAATCTGCCATAAACCTGGAACCTTTCCTTTCTTGTGATTGCATTTCTGGGCTTTACTTTGTTAATTCTACCCAAGAAAATTCCACTGTATTTCTGAAGTCTATTACTGTATCAAGGACACTTTTCAGGAGAGCTAATATGTTTGTCTTGTCAGTAACACACTAGGTTAGAGTCAGTTACTGCAGATTTTCCTTGTAGGATGACTTTGTAAACTAGAAAGTTTATATGTTGATTAAACCAATCTTGGAGTTCAATGAGCTGTTGAGATGGAATGAGTAACCTAAGTTAATATATAACTATAGAAGTCTTGGCATCCTCTCTCAAACTGTTTCTTTTCTGTGTAACTTTAGTTCATTGAGTTGCGAAAAATCCATTGGTACAAAGCATTTCCTGTACATTGTTTTACTTTGTCTGTGGTTCTCATTTGCACGTCACTTTGTTATTTGAAGACACGGAAAAACATTCTTTTGCAGTTGAAGTGTAAAATAGAGTCTCTACCTCTCCTTTCAGTGCCCCTCACTTACCTCTTTTTTTCTTCTCTCCTCCCATTTAAACCTTCCCTCTGTGAGTCCTTACCCAGGCTTGAACATAACTAGAAAGTAATAAAATTTCAGAGATTATTGCGCCTTCAAATTTGTTCCCAGCTTGTAAAAAAAGAGGTAGCAGGTATACGTATTAATATTTACTAAGGGGTAGGTGACAGCTTCCTATTGTGCTGCTCTTCTTGGGATGATTTTGTATTTTAAATAGGAGGCTATTTAGTCCAAATAAATAAAATTCTAATGATTGAATAGACTCTCAGGGAATGCAATTTGCTAATAAAAGAAATATTTGGAGGCAAGAAGGTCTCCCTGACTCTTTAAAGCATACCTGATAGGTCACTTGTACCAACAATTATTCCACTACCAAGTTTGTTTTAGTTTAATAACTTATCCCACAGGGATCTTCCTATGGTTACCTCTAAGCCTATCAAAATCTATATACAATTTCTATCTAAAATCATCCCTGCTTATGTGGTCTGTGTGATGAGGTACAACGAAACCAGAACCAGGAAAGGGAGGGCTAAGAGCCCTTGAAATCTTTGCTAACCTACTCATAGCTCAGGGTCACCTTCTTGGTTTCATTTTCTTAAAAGGGATAACAGTATGAATGTCAAACCAAAAGCAGCAGATCAACCTTAGCCTTAGGGAGGAAAGTGGGTCCTGACATGTAGATACCAGTGGGGGGAAATCTATCCAGAGACTCCCCAGCATTCTTGCCCCGGAGACTCCTGTGACCTGTCTCCCTGGCAAGCCCCATCAAAACCAGAAGATAGCTTTGGCTCCAGCGCTCTGCATTGCCCTAATCTGTGCATCAAGTGTAAGGGTTTAGCAGCTTCACAAAGGCCATTATCAGTCTTCTCCTACTGTTGGGGAATCAGAAGTGTTCAGCTCTTTTCATTTTGAAAATGGTAAAGAAGGGGGGAATTTTTTTGTTTTCTTCTACAGGTTAGAATTCATAGGATTCCAGCTCTCAAACAAAATTAAGTTTTTGCCCGTGGACCAAAAGAACTTAGTCCCATTCTGCCCCATTGCTTATTTACTGTTTTAGGACATGTCACTGGCTTCTCTTCCACTCATGCTTTTTAAGGTTAAACAGAGAAAGTTGAAAATTGCAAGAAGTGTGAAATGTCAGAGTTTTGGGGAACCATTTGGCCATGTTTATGTTCTTTGTTTTAAAACAGAATTTCCTGCTGATCTCAATAGAGAGCCAAGCAAGTGGCCTGGTGGCAGTAGAAAGAGCCCTTTGCCTGGAAGACAATAGTCTGGTTTGTCTTACAGTAGTTGTGTGACCTGGGATCAGCTTCTTCTAAATTTTTCTTTCCATATTCATAAATACAGAGCTAATCATTTTTTTTACTACCTCACTTAAATTCTTGTGAGGCTCAAAAAAGATAATGAACACACGAGGCTTTGCAGATAATGAGGCTTGCAAATGCATGCAGCATTGCTTTATTCCACAGCACTTTATGTCTGGGGTGTACTGTGCTACATATTTATCTTAACTAAAACCTCTCCTGTGTTCATGAAGGGCAATGAGAAGAGAAACTGAAATCAGAAATGAGATGATTTCTCCAGAGTTACAGGGGAAATTCAAGGCCGAAAAGGAATTGTTAATAGACCCAAATTTACCTATGAATTTTTCAGTGATGAATTTCATAAAACATTAATTGCATTTAAATTATTTAATTCTCTAAATGGCTTTTGGAGAGGAAATCCTTCCTGTTAAGATCTGCCATGTCAATCTAGTTTCCTTCTGACCTTGACAGAAGTTGTAATCTCTGTTGACTTTGGTACATACATGTGACAATAAGTTGTATTCATGAAGTGAAGAGAAACCAGTCATTCTTCTACATATATTTCTTTCAGTAGTGAAGTTCTAGGCCCTGAAACTCAGGAAAAATAGATGGTAGCAAGGACATAAAAGGGTATGCGGGCAGAGCTAGGTCTGTATTTCATCTCCTGTTTCCTCATTGACTGAATCAACAGGGTTATTTCTGTGAGGGCATGTGGCTCTCCATGATGTTACCCCAAGAGATCTATTCACTTTAGTTCTCAAATCCATGGGAGTCCCAGATGAGAGGAAAAGTAGTTCCTCTGGATCCCTTTTTTCAGTAACTGGATTAATGAAGTCAAGTGTGTGTTGTATCATTTAATCTTTTTGTACTTTTGCTCTTCTTTTTTCTCCCCCAAATATCTAATATCAAAACTGAAAGTACAGAAAGCACTGCCTTGGAGAAAGGAAGAGCCTACTTGAACGAGTTAGATGGCAGAGGGGATTTAACACTGTGACAGAGATCGCCATCCCCATAAGGGGATCCATAAGAGGAAAAGAAAGAAAGAGCAAAAGAGATTTGGGTTGGATAGAAGAAAAAGCCTGGAGCGCAAAGGCGCTTAAATGTTGGCAGTAGGTCTTAACTATTCCTGGGTTCATGTTTGTCAAATGTGGTTTGGTGCAGTCATTCCTGCAGATGGAATATTGGACTAAATGGCTGTAACTGTGTATAAGGAACGCTTAAGTCTAAATTTTCAGTATTTTCTTGAGTCTTTTAAAAGACTTTTAAATTACTCTTAATATTTTTTTAATGAAGCAATGAAAGTTAATTAAGAAGGTTTTTAAAACTATTACCCATAATAGTTTTATTATGGGTAAAACTGATGTAGTAAAATTGAAATTTTTTCTGGCATCATCTTTTACTGACAAATAAGGAAGTAAAGAGCTGGCAAAAGCAATACCATTCACAAAGTAGTGGGAAAGCTGTGGGTTCTGCTTGACTGGGAGTCAAGGGCAGGACCTGGTTCCTGTACTGGGCATATTCCCGAAGAATCCGGATGTTGAGTGGATTAGCCATTGTGAATTGCATATGAGAATCGCCCGAAGCCCCAGAGTGAACCTTAATGTAAACTATGGGCTTTGAGTGAAAATGATGTGTTAGCGTAAGTTTAACAATTGAAACGTATGTAGTCTCTGGTACAGGATGTTGCTAGTGGGCTTTGGAGGAAGGGAGGAGAGAGGAGGTACACGAGAACTCTATTTTCTGCTCAATTTTGCTGTGAACCTAAAACTGCTCTAAAAAAACAAAGTCGGGAGTTCCCTGGTGGTGTAGTGGCTAAGGCTTCAGTGCGGTCAAGGTTACGGCCTGGGTTTGGTTCCCAGCCGGGGAACTACCCACATAAAAAATAATAAATAAAAAAAATAAATAAAAATAAATCTAAATAAATAGATAGATAGATACATAGATAAATAAATAAATAAACGAAGTCTATTTTTTTTAGCATTATTAGGGTTTCATTGTTCAAATAAATGAAGTCTATTTTTTTTTAAGCATTATTAGGGTTTCATTGTTCAAATCCTTCTTGCCTTTTATGACACGACCCTGGCTACTTCTGATCATTTTACCTTTTCATACACCTTTTGTTAAATATGTCATCTGCTTCATTCTCTCTCCCTGAGCACCTTGTCTCCACAACTCTGCTTACGTAGTTCCATCTACCTGGAGCATTCTTCTCTTATGTCTATGAAAATCCTTGCCATTCATCACGATTTGATTTAGATGCTACCTCTTCCATGAAGTCTTCCCCAAAGAGAATAAATATCACCTGCTCTATTGCTTTCATGCCACTTGGTACCTTTAGCTTCCTAGAAATAAGGACAGAATCTCCTTCATCTCTTAATCTCTAATGCTCCATGAAGCCCCTTGCACATTAAATGTTTTTATTAAATTGGCTAGCTAGAGGCGCATTTCTCAAACTGAAGTCCGGAGAGCAAATTCTCATACTTCAGGGGCTGAATTCTCGAAAAGAGGTTTTTAAGTGTTGTGTTCTCACTTTGATGATAATTTTGAATTACTTGGGTCTACATTATAATCCCATTGTACTGCACAATTTCACTGCCCATGTTTGTGTTTGGGAAACATTGGACTACAACATTACTCAGAATATATGTAACCTTTTGATTATGGAGGAATGCTGGCTATAAGTGATCATTTGATCTTTGGAAAATATAATTGGTTTTACCCAGCAGCACCTCAACCAGCAAGCTAGGACCCTTCTTAGTTACTTCCTGTTGGTAGGTAGAAAGAGTAGTTATGAATGGTTTTATCTGTTCACTTCTATGTCTCAAAGGAAAAAAAAAAGGAGGGAATGGAAGAAAGAAGGACTACAGGGACCCCCAGACATTAATAATAGAGTTTTGAATGAATGTTGTAAAGATTTGGCCAGCGGTGGAATTTTCTTTCTCACTCAGTTTCTCTTTATTTCATTTTTATTTCAGAATGTCATATACAGTTGACCCGTTGACCTAGTTCAGTGAACTAGGAGAATGGTTGAGCCTTTGAAATCAGCAGGTCTCCTGACTCTAAAAGTTTTATTGTGTTAATTCAGATTTGATAATTGAGATCTGATAAATCAGTCTATCAATCTGGATTTCAGAGTACTTTCAAAAAGCTTGATAAAAATCTTCCAAATCCCAACTTGTTAAAATAAATTTTTCACATATACAAATTGATACAAACAAGTCATAGGCAGGTTAAAGTATTTTTAGCTCTTTCACTACTCGATTTTTCACCTTCCAGAGCAATTCATTTTTATCAAGTTTGTTCAAACAAATCTGGATCCTTCACTTGCTTCCTTGAACACACAGCTGTTTGTTTCTCAATAAGGTTGATTAATGCTGACGTCCTGAGAAGGATATGAAGATGCAAATAGCCAGGTGTTGTCATTATCATTGTTCAGAGAAGTCATTAATGCTGAACTGAGATAAACCCCTCTGACTAGCATCTACTAAGTCAAGTTTCTAAAAGTGGACTTGGGTTTACTATGTTCATTTATTTCCCTGAAGCTATTTAGAAATCCCGAGGAAAAGATGATGGATGGTCTCTCTGACCTCAGTTCCAGGGTTATCTCTTAGTATGCATGTTGTAGTCTGTGGTGAGAACCGTCTGAAAATGGAGATTCAGAAATCAATACCATTTTTTGTAAAAACCTTATAATATGCATATTTTAAGAAGACAATTCAACAATGGTAATGAATTTTTGCCCTTGTCAGGGGGCAGGTGTATGCCATCTTTCAGACAAAAGGTAAATTAGGAACTTGGAATCATATGGTTCAAATAAGTTTCAACTGAAGCAATAACAACATTTTATCTATGTAAAGGAAAATACAACAAACTAAGAAACAAAACCCAAAAAACCCTAAAACAAAACCAGGAGTAGATGGGATAATTGAGTTTTTGTTGCTTAATCGGAAACTAAGGAATAGTAATGGGTGTCCTGGAGCCCAGGGTTTTAGTTCATAATGAACGGGGTTAGTCAATAGTTGCAAAATATACTCAGCATATAACACCTTCACATGAGCTACTACTGTATTTACCTTTTTTTTAATAGGTTGGCAGACGTATAAAGATGACTTAGCTCTTTGGGCAAGTCATATATTATATATGCTGATATTGTAAGAGTCATGCTATATACCAGGATATTTTGTCCATTAAAATTGTAATTAGAAGAAAGAAAATTACTGGGTTTAATTTTTTCTTTTGTTATATGTAAGCTATAAAATTGACTTTTGAATCTTTTATAAAAGATGTACAGTCTTAAATTCTTTTGTTTTGGCAAATCTAACCTTTCTGATTTTATACTGATAGACATAAAACTGACATAGAAGTACTCTAATTTTAAAGAACATTCCAGTTTTCATATTATATCAGTTAGAATGCTTTTGGCTGCAGATAAAGAAATTCCTAACTCAGCTGGTTTAAACAATAGGAAATACATTATAGCACATAGCAAGAAGTGCAGGAGTAGTTAATTCTTTGGCTCCATGACACCATTCAAGACCCAAATTCTTTTTTATCTTTCTGTTCTGCCAACTTCAACTTTTTGGCCTCATCCTCTGATTCCCTCATGGTTTCAGGTTGGCTGCAGCAACTCTAAGGTGTCATGTCTATAACATAACCAGAGGCAAAATGTTTTCTTAGAGTCAGCAGTTTTTCTTCATGTCTCATTGTCCACGTTGGGTCACATGCCCATACCTGAACCATTTAAGCCAAGAAGATATGTCCACCATGATTCACTGAGACCAATGAAAATCTTACCCTGAATCACATGGTGGTGGTTAGGGCTGGGGTAAGGCGGATACTTGAACAAAATTAGAGTGTGATTTGCATGAAGGAATGAAAGAATGCCAATGTGATGTACACAATAAAATTTGACATATAGGAATCCCTAAAGCTCAACTTAAGAACCCTTTATATAGAATCTTTAAATTCTATGCCTGTGTCAATTGCAGCCCTGGAAGCTATATTCTCTGACTATATGCATTCATTTTGTTCTGCATAGATACCTGGTCAGGGCTGACCCCCAACCTGGAGACTAGGATCCTTACTGTCTTGAGAAACCAGCCGCACAGCATGGTGTAGAAGCTAGGGGAAAGGAAGATTAATCAGAGGCTAGAAGAGCCCCCAGGAAATGGGGACAGAGCTGTAAATCCCCAAGGAAAAACAAGTTTGAGCAAGGTTATGACACATATGGGCTGTGCATGTGAGGTTTAAGGCAGATCATGACAAAGGGCACTTTGAGAAATGCAGAGTAATGCACCAAGTGTTCCAGCTCTCCCAGTCCAGGACCTGGAAAAGAAGTTCACAAGTGGGCCCAGAGCCAGATCACTGGGTCCAATGCAGAGCTCCTGAGATGCTGACCTTGTCACTGGCTTCTCTTGGTTTTCAGGTGCACTTGGGGTTGGTGCTGGTGGGGCATGTAGTGAAATGGATGCTCACTTTGAAAGTAGTAATGAAGGTCAGGCAAGGCACGAAGTTTACATAAACGGAACAGTAAATTGTGGTTTTGTTTATGTAATGGTATGCCCTTGGTGTCTATGGTGGGTCAGTATAAGAAATAGCCATATGATTGACTTCTGCATGTAACACAGAACTTCTCTTGGCCATGCTGCTCTTTATTTTCCCCCCAGGTCTTCACGTGACTTGTTACTTCAGGTCTTCTCTGAGAGCTTTTCCCTGAGCCCTCAGCCCTGGCTTTCAATCTCACCTCCATCCCCCACCTTTTTTCTTTTTCTTCATAACCCTGTTGCTGCTGAAAGATTTATTTACTGTTAATTGTCTTTCCACTAGAATTAGGCTTCATGAATATGGGAATTTCGCTTTCTTGTTTATGCAATAGTTTCTCCAGTTCTGAGAACATACTTTTAAAAATGCATTTGTTTGTTTAATGTACATGTTTAAATCTGTAAGTTCAGTTTGCTAATAATGAGAGAAGTTGCATACATGTGCATTTTTACATACATAAATGTAATGATACTACTAGTTTCTTTTGCTTAACAGTGTCTTAAGGAGACCTTTCCATAACAGTGCATATAATTCATGTGTCAGCGACTACATAGTATTCTATAATAAGTGTTGTTATTTAACCACCTCCATATTAATTAATACTTAATTTATTTCTTCTTATTTTCACTATTACAATTCTGCAGTAAAATCTTTTTTAATTTCTTTTTAATCTGCAGTAAACTATTTATGCAGATATTCTCATGATATATGTGACTGCCTCTTCAGGATTGATAATTCACAGGTGCAATATAAGGATAGGCACAAAGGCCCCTCTTTTTTATTCTGAAAACAGGATATGGCTCAATCACCACTGAGTAATTTTCTACAGTATATGTTGATGTTAACAGGGCAGGGAATGAGTCTTATGACTTCATATAGTATAGTAAGGACTGGGAGCATTTTGGAATAATTATCTCTTTATCTTTTTTTTTTATATTATATGGAAAATACATTGTGTTCCTGACCTTAAGGGAAAATGAACAAACTTTCTCCTCCTCCCCCTTTCAACTGACTGAGATGAATGTAATTATGCTCTCTAAACAAACTGCTTGACTCTATGATGGCATTAACCAGTCCATCAAAACCATTCTTGTCAAGGTCAACAGTGACCTCATTGTTATTCAATCTAATGGTCAGTTATTAGTCTTCTTCCTGTCTAACATTGAATAGTCTTCCAGAGCATGATTCTTAATGGTTATGCAACTACTTTGAAAAGTATAAAAACACTGTACAGTATGCTACAATAATATCATTATTCCTTATTTAAGAAGCTGACAATTGGCTTTAAAAGATTTTGATTTCTTCCCTTTTTCTGTAGGGGACATGGTCTCAAAGTACCGAGAGCCTTTGATCCACACCTTCCTGAGGGGAGCGAGAGACCCAGATGGTGCTCACAGGGCCAGCAGCTTGTCCAACCTTGGGGAGCTGTGCCAGAGGCTGGACTTTCTTCTGGGCTCGGTGGTTCATGAGGTACTGCAGGTTGATTCCTTTCTCTAAAGCTTATTTTTCCTTGGACCTCTGATAGACCTGTGCTATTTTTAAAGATCGAGTAAGTCCTTTTACCTTCCTCATTCTCATTCATCTAACATGTGTAGTGAAAGTTATATTAGTAAGGATTTTTTAATTACAAGTCATCTTAACCTATGTTAAGCAATAAAAGAGGATTTATTATAAAGATTCTGAAGTAACTAATAGAATTGAAGAAACCTTGAGGAAGGGCAGATGAAACTTTACCGGAGTCTCTGGGCCATCTATGAGTTTCATCTCCGTTTACAGAAAAATCTCAGGTAAATACTCTAATTGGTCCTTTTTGCTCACATGTGCCCTGTGTTCAGAGGGACAGGGTCATTTACCAGAAGAGACTAATTAAGCTCCATGTATTGTTTACCACTTTACATTTTTTCTGAGACAAAAGAGGCAGCAGCGCCACATCATGAAGAGCCTTGTTAGCTTTATGACTTCCTGGTTCACAGCAAGAATCAAGCATTGCTTATTAAGCCTTCAGAAATGCAGTATGAACAGGTAGTAGACTGTTGACTTACTGCGGATGCTAACAAAAAGAGAGCCCTTCCTTTTATTTCAGCCTTAAAGTCAATGTGAGGAGCTGCTGCTCTGGGAATACCTGCCTAGCAAACCCCTTGTCTAGTGACCCTACCCCACTTCTAGAGACCCAGATTCTCTGTAACATCAATCCCAGGAGTATTTATGATCATTAATAAATTGCACACCAATCTTTATTCCTTTGCACCTCCTAGCCCCGTTGGCAGTGGTGGGCTTATAGTGAGTACTCAGGGAAAAAAAGGTTTATTTGGGAAGTCTTGTTCCTACATATTTTAAAAATAGTAATAAGAACAAACACTTAATACTTTACTGAGGGCCTTACATATGCAACTGATCCAATCCTCACAGAAGAATTTGAAGCACAGAGAAATTAAGTAAATTGCCCAAGTCATGATGATAGGAAGTGGCAAGGCTGGGATTTGGAGGCAGGCAGTCAGTTTCTGAATCCCTGCTCTTAACCACTCCTCCATATTGTCTCTCAATAAATGTTTTCAGTTCATTTATGAGATTACTTTTGTGGCCTTGAAAAGGAAGAGACTTGTTATATGAGAAAAGCTACTGACAGGAAGGGTCATGTAACTAGCACTTGCTTTTGGCATTGAAACTTCAGAAGGCAATATATTGCTGCTGATTTGAAAAACCAGGTATTTCCATTCCACATAATTTGTCTTTTCTTTTTAGATGTTCCTTCGTATATAGCATCCCACACTTGCCATGTCATCAGTGCCAAATCAGCTGCCTTAAGTGGACTACGAGTTTGAACATGATTGGACACCTGATAGACTTAGTATTTCAGCCATTGAGTTCTATAGTGAGACTACTCTTGTCCATTCACATGGAAGACAGTGGGATATTTGGCGTGGTTCTTTTTTTTTTTTTTTTTTTTTTTTTTGCGGTTCCCTGGCTGGGAATTGAACCCAGGCCGCAGCGTTGAGAGCGCTGGAGCCTAGCCACTATGCCACCAGGGAACCCCTGGCATGGTTCTTAAGCAGTTCTTCATGCATTTGTTTATTCATTCAACATATATTTATTGAGCATTTACTCTGTGCCAGTAATGGGACTACAACCAAACCATGTGCTACGTGGAGGGGATGCAGCTCTGAACACACACAAAAAGTTCCTGTTTTCACGGAGCTGACGTTTAGAAAGGAGAGTTAGGTAATACACAAGCAAGCTAGTAAACAAATATATATTGTGGTCAGATGGAGTTAGTGTTAAGGAGATAAATCCAGGAAGGTAAGGGGCAAGAAGGGAGCTTATTATTGTATGTGAACTTGGGTGAACAGGAAAAGCTTCACTGATGAGTAACATTTGAGCAAAGATTTGAAGGAAGTAAGGATTGATTGACCCGGGCTGATACCTGTGGAGAGAGTATTCCAGGGGGAGCAGCAAGTACAGAGGCCCTGAGGCACATACGTACATGCTTGACTTGCTAACGCTAACGAAACAGCAAGGCCGATGTGGCTTGAGTGGAGCAGGTAAGGGAAGGAATCAGAGATGGTGACAGTCCAAGTGGGGCCTTGAAAGGACTTCAGCTTTTACTGTGAGTGAGATGGGAAGCTGAAGCAGAAGAATGAAATGATCTAATTTATTTTAAAAGATTATTGTATCCTCTTCTACAACAGCTCTTTCAGTGTTCTGTGAAAGCTGTGGAAGTCTTTTATAGTCTCAGAAACGCTTAGTCCCAGTGTGTACTGGTGGAGAAGGAACTTTAACTTGGGGCAAACTTATCTTTGGCTGCAAACTGAAGGAATTTTTTATTGTGAGCATTTGTCACGTATCAGGTATGTTAGAGGGCACAGAAAGGACCCAGTGTCTTCCCTCAGAGAAATCTCAGTGGAGTATGAAATACCAAGGAATAAATAGACCGTGGACTAGAGTGATGCCATAAAACAAGCACAGGATGCTGAGGGAATGTTGAGCTGGGATCTTCTGTTAGACTTGTCAGGGCAGCAAGGAACTTATTATACATTGATCAAGTGTTAACCAGGCAGAGAAATCAGGAGAAACGTAATCTGTTTTTATTATAAAATTGAATATACTAGCCACCATGGGCTCTTCTAACATGATCTGATCTGGGTATCATGGCTATAGCCCTTGTGCATCTGACGAAAGCTGTCCTACCTGTTGGGTGGTCCAGATCTGTGCTCTGACTGTGCTGGCTGGTGGAGAAGGAATATACAGGATAGGATCAACTTTTTCCACATTGTCTGGACTAGGAATTCAGGTTTTTCCTCTCTGTTGATGTCAAGATTTAACCTGTTTGGAGAACATTATTATTTTTCCCAATGTCTTCTTCTTCTCAAGAGCTGTGTTGCTTGAAACCAAATCTTGATAGGCTCTTTCGTCTTTTTCACTCTCTCTCAGAAGTAAATGTGGTTTAAGTGAACCGCAATGAGAGACCCATTCTCAGTGCAGCAGGTAAGATATGCCCCTGTGGCAAGTGAAGGAGCAGTCCACTTTTAATGTGGTGCCCACAGACCTGAAGTTTGAGGTCTGATGCAAAGCTGTCAACCTCTGATCCCACTGATGGATCTGAATTGATAACCAGTTTTCCACAACCAGTGAAGTTTTCTAAATGACAGGGCATGTGCAGCTTGAGGGTACATGGGACTGTGAGAGGAGGACTCCCTTGGATGTCCTGGGAAACCTCAAGGAAGCTAAAGTAGCCACCATGTTTCTCTTTCATGGCAGGTTAAAGGAGCAGGGCAAGCACGTGTGAATTAGAGGGCACACTGCCTTTGCTGTTAAGGTTCCTTAGTTTACAAAATAGGACAGATGGTCTAGTTTCAGACAAGTTAGCATAAGTTAGAAAATTGAAATCATGCATTCTTAATATAACTGCTGCCTCTTCTAGAATTTTCCAAGGTTGTTGTTGTTTGGTAATATTGCCATTTGTATTATCTTTATTTACATAGTTCTGATTACACTTGGTATGTGCCAGCTATTTAAGGAGTGATGTTTTTCTTTATTTCTGTTGGCTCCTATTAAGTGTTATTAAATTGCTAAAACTGACCTTTAGTATTTCCAAAACAATCATCATCTTTCTCTCTTTATGGCTTTCAGAAGTAGATATAATTTAAATAATTTAGCCAATGAAGAAAAAGCTTTACATAGTATGGTTTATTAAAATAAGTACATTGACCTTTAGGGTAGGCTACATGAAGGTTACATAAAATGGGTTTCTGCCCTCTGGGAGGACTTAAAAACAGTAGAAATTTTATACCAATTCATAAATTAGTAAAGACCTTACATCATCTGTCTATTTGCCAAGGCTTTTAGGGGTGGAAGGCAATGTTGAGTATGTCCTTGAGGTAGGTGAGAGAGACTAGCCATGGGAGTGACTTGTCAGACTGGACAGATGAGGGTGGCCACACATCCTCCCTGTGTCTAATTTTCAACAAGGGGTCTGTCCCACTGGCCTGCAGAAGAGTAACATTACAAGTTGGTTATGGGAACTCAACCCAAGAAGGCTGTTCTTACCTCTAGATATCTATAAGATCATATTAAAGTTCTGATGCTTTTAAAACATTTTGTGTAACCATCCATTATATATTTCATAGGATTTGCTTTTTGTGGCAGGAACATCGAGGAAGGTTTATGAACACTTTTCTGTTCACAGAACCCTTCCTGATTGTACTATATGGCTAACTGCACATGGGCTTTGTATAGTCTGGTGCATAAATCACTAACAGCCGGTAGCAAGCAGGAAACCATTCAGCTGATCCCGGCAAGACTTGTAATAACCAGCTCTTACCTAGTCATACCTTCAAGGTGGCACAGGGATTCAAGAACTAGCACTTTTCCAGCCAGGATGCTTCTGTGTATCCCAATTATGGAATAAATGTCTGATAGTTAGAGCTGGTCTTTACACTGAGAGCTGAGGCAGAAGCATGGTCCACTCAGCATAGTGAAGGAGAACAGAGGTGGCAGAGCTTGGTGCCAGTGGGTTTCTAGGCCAGGAAGCCTTGGTTTGCCAAACATCGTAGAAACATGGGCCCCAACGTAAACCTAGAGGGAAGCAGGCAGAAAGGCTTGGGAGCATCTGCACATTACATGGCCCTTTGCTGGCTTTCACACGTTAGTTATCAGACTGAACAAACTGATGTGTCAAGAAGGACTCAGACCTAGCTCTGACTTGTTTCTCTGATTTCAGCTCTTACCTTGTAAATACTAAGCCTGCAAGTGGAGGTAGCTATTATATTGTTGCCTGTTTGGAGGTTGCCCAAGGAATTCCACCTAGGACTGAATTACTTCCACTGTTAAGGCCAGAGGCATGGAAGCCACTGATGGCCTTCTATCAGGGTCCCCCAGGTCAAAAGCAGAAGCTGTATGCTGGGTCTTTTTGAAAAACAGCCCCTGAAGAGTTGAGGTTTTCTGAGATTTCCCTTTACTTACAAGCTGCAAGTTTTTATCTAATCGATGTACAACTTGATTAAATGCCAGTGCATCATAGATGTAATTACATTTAAGAACAAGCTACTTCTTCTCATTTCTCTGCCAATCACTGATTAATTAGACATTTTGAACTGTGCCTAACTGAAAGCTGTGAAAAATACAACCTGATAGTTAAAATTTCTTCACAAGCCTCTGTTCTCATTTGTGCCTGTTTTTTAAACCTTTTTAAAAATCAGTTTTTAAACATAAATGTATTTATACATGTTTTCAAACAATCCAAAATAGCCGGATAACGTTCTGGCTATTTTATTATCATGGTTAGAAATGTCTCCATGGTTGGTCAGGAAAAACACTCATACAGTAAATCAAAGTATGTGAGACTAATGGAATAATTTAGACTTACCTTCTGATTTTTGCTGCCATTAATCACACTTTCAAAAAATCTTTTTCTTTTAAAATCTTGTACAAAGGCCTCAGAAAGGTTTGTTGCTGCTACTGTTATTGGTATGTCATCACTGGGGTTTTAAAATATTTTTGTGTCTACTAGGAGCAGGGTGGGGACAAGGTTGCTGATACAGGGTATAGAAACTCTTGTTTTGTGGCATATAATAATTAGCTGTAGATCTGGTACCATGTTTTTCAAGTAATTTCTAGTCTTTTCTGTTAGAGAGCCATCTTTTAAAGTAAATGAGCACTGAACGGCCTATTCCACAAATGAAGAAGCCCAAGCAGGGAGGGAGTTTGTGAAATTGGCCCCTGGTGACTCACAAGGGATATACGCTGGATTTGTAGGACTGGGAAGTCTGGACATGCTGAAGACAATTAGTTTGAACATTTATGTTTTTCCCTGTCCCTGAGAAGAAACTTTCATGGGTAACAAATTCATATTCATGCCAGGCCTTGAACTCTGAAGCCTTCAGTCTCTAGATGCCACTGTGTTTTGGACCATCTTTTCTTCCTTCAATTAGATGTCCCCAAAGGGACACAAGTTAACAGTTCTTCCCTCTTTTAAAGAAATACTTGCATTTGACTATACCTTTATTACGCAGTCATATACTGCATAATGACATTTTAGTCAACAGTAGACCAATAGAAGATGGTGATACACCACATAGCCCAGGTGGGTAGTAGGTTATACCGTTTAGGTTGTGGAACGACACTTTCATGTTTACATGACTGCAAAATGACCTAATGATGCATTTCTCAGAACACATTTCTGTTGTTAATGGCACAGGACTGTGTAGTGTATCCCCTCCAACTCCCTAATCTTCCTCCTGAATTCCAAACCAGATTTTGTCCTTTTCCAAAAAAGCCAGACTAAATCAAGATCTCTTCCACTAGATTTCTTTGCCTTTACTGAGAATGAGGAAACTATTCACCCCTCTCTAAACCAGATTATTCTTGATGAATGTATAGAAAGTGGAACATAGTTGAAAGGCTTTATTTAATTGTGTGATCTGATTTTTATTGACTTCATCTTCCCTCACCCTTCTAGGTAACAGCTTGCCTGATTGCTGTGGCTAAAACAGACCATGAAGTCCAAGTGCGCAGAGCTGCCATCCACGTCGTTGTGCTGCTGCTTCGGGGACTCAGCCAGAAAGCTACAGAGGTAAGTCAGTCTCTTACTATTTGCAACTTCCCCGCCTCTTTGCTTGTTATCTATTTATCAGTCTTCTTTTCACCACGGCAGGCCTCAGGCCTTTGCCCTGGGTGGACTCATGATGAGGAATCCATTAAGTAGGAGTTTTGTAGCAGGAAAATGGTATTGTTTCCTCTTCAGTAAGAGTCCTTGTTTCTTTGTAACATAGTAGACAAACTACATACTCATTGCTGCCAAAAAACCGGAGCATAAATATATAGATTGAAACTGAGTCCTGGCATTCTCCTCATAGGGACAGGTTCCAAGGTGAGCTCACTAGAAAACACTAAGTCTGCCTCTACAGCCTGAACTTTAGTGACTTGTCTCCCTGACTCATAATAGTTCATACTGAATTACTAAAGGCCTCATTTAAAAGGTTTCCTTTCTAGCTATATGTTCAATCCATGAGATTTTAGTTGCTGCATAAGTTAAACTTTCTTCCTCCTCTAAGTTGGTTGGGCTGGATTTTTCCCCAGTATATGGCCCATACAGGAGGAAAGTATTTACATCCATATGTGAGCCTAAGAATGAGTGACCTCTAAATTAATTTTCTTCTTGATCTTAATGGACACTTGTTCCCAGTTGACTTTATAGAGAGAGTTTGCATTAATAATTCACTTACTGGTATCCACAATGCTCATCTGCAGCTGGCACATCAGTTATTTAACTAAGTGTCAGTGAAGCCATTAGAAGAGTAATTGTTTTGTCAGATACACGGGCTTTATTCGTGCTAGAACTTTGCCATATCAAGTTTCTTACACTGTTTTTGTACAAGCATGGACTCATTAGTTATCCCCTAGTTAAAATCTAGGACCATGATGGGAAAGTAGGCTATACAGATCATAACTCAATAATTCAGATTATTAAAGAAATTGCTATGGAGTACATACTGTGCTTGTTGAAAATATACTATACAAGCGGGAGTTAAGGAAGGGTGAGTGCTCTTTATTGGAGTGAGTATTCAGGAATTCTCTATGCTGTCTTTACAATTTAGCTGTAAATCTAAAATTATTTCAAAATAAAAATTTATTTAAAAATATGAGTTGCAACACTATTAAAATAAATCTAGAAAACTCTGTAAGTGCAACACACTTGCTGAGTGAGAGACGGCGGGCGGGCACAGAGCAAAATGTCTGGTTAGTAAAGTGAGAGAAGAAATAGAAATTCTATCCAGATTTCTCACATCCATGTGTAGCCAATGAAAGCAGCACTGCTTGTCTCACCAGTACTAAAATAATTTGTGGCCATGGAAGATTTTCATCACTTTCAAAAAGCCATGTGAATGAGAAACTTCTCTCCTGTTCTCCAAACCAACTCTACTCTGCACTCCCTGAAATTTATAAACTGTGCTTACTTGGTGAATAAAGAAAAGGAAACGGGATGGGACGACTGTGTGGTGCCTCTTCCTCGTCCATCCTTGAGACCAGGTGTGTTAAATCTTGTAATCGTAGGTGTGATTATGATCAGGGGCACTTTAATGAGAAGCGGAGATAACCACAAAGCTTTCAATCTAGGATTTCTGCTGTTTTGCCCCCAGGAACAGCTGAAATGAAAATGCCACTTTGTTAATGAAGTTTGGTAAGGGGTTTTTTTTCCTCCTAATCACTATCTCTCAAGCTGTAGAGTGCCAAAAGATAATCCCAGGTTTTAGTGAATTCTCTGTTACTCATAGATCTGTCAGGCAAGGTCCTCTGTGGTTCTGGCAGCTTAAAAAGGAGGCAGAGAGGCCAGTCAGAGGCAGTGGTTCAGAAGATCAGGTGATAGATTGGGATCAGAGAGGGAAGACAGCACCACCCCCAACTTGTGAGGTAACTTGTACCTCTTTCCTCTTTGAAAGAAGTCAGAATTTTGTGCAGTCAACACAATATCCATACTGGAGGGAAATACTACATTCACTTTCTCATTGAAAAACTTATCTTCTCTGCTTAAGCCTTATTTTGGCCTCATGACCATGTCTGTTTGTTAACTCATCCCCAATACAGCCTGAAGCATAGGAGAAGCCAGAAAGAGACACGTGCTCTCTTAAACCCATTCTCGCTTACCCTTGCTGAAAATTAAATTTACTAGGATACGCAAGGAGAGGAGCTATGTTTAGTATATGTGCTGCCAAAGCAAGCACAGAGGAGGTATGTTTAGACCTGTGTCTTCTCTCAGCCTCAGAATTAAGAACAGCCCTCTTCAATATGAAGAAGATGAGGTGAGCAATAGGATGAGAAAATTATGCCTAACTATCTAGCTCTTCCCAAATTAGGTCTTTGCAAGATGACTTTTTTTTTCAGTATTATAAATATTTGGAACATCCATATTTATAAATTAATTCCAAAGATAATAATAAATAATTAGGGCAGGAATGTCTGAGTAGTAGCCTACCAGACTAGCCCTCCTTCAAAGAACAACTAAAAACTCTGGATATACTATAGTAAGCAGCTACCTGAAGGCCCTGGAGTGTGATTCTTATGAGGAGTCCGTGCATGGAGGAGAGGCACTAAACAGAGTTAAGTTCCCATTTTCTTGCCTTTTAGCTTAGGAATAAGTCTAATTGGCAAAGAATGCAATGTATTAGGGTACTGAGGAAGAAGTCGTAGTGTTTCAGGACTGTGGAACCAGAAGATTGAATCTTGGGGAGCTATAGCTGCAAGAGAGAGAGTGAATCTGGAAAGATCCAGAGAGAGGATTCCCAGGTTCTGTCTCCCTCCATATCTGGATGACCCTTGAACTAAGCAAGATAGCTGCCTGCTTTAAACAAAACAAACCAAAAAGAAAAAAAAGAAGAAAGAAAGAAAGAAAGAAAGAAAAAATAATAAAAGAAATAAGAATGAATGAACTAATTGGAAGAGAATAGAATCCGTCTCCATAATTTAACATTCGTACTGTCCAGGATACAATCCAAAATAACTCAATATATGAAAAATCAGGATGGTGATGGAAAGAGAACTAACTATGGGTGCTAAACACATAATGCAACACATAGACAATGTACTATAGAAGTGTATACCTAGAACCTATATAATATTTATTAACATCACCCCAATAAATTTAGCAATAAAAAAAATACACACACCAGGAAAATGGAACATATATTCTCAATAGAAAAGAAAATCAACTGAGACCAAGCACAAGATAATCCTGATATAGGCATTATCAGGCAAGGATTTTAGAGCAGCTATTATAATTATCCTCAATATAGTAAAAGAAAAATATGTTTGCAATTAGTAAAATGATAGGAAATCTCAGCAAAGAAATAGAAACAGTAAAAAGAGTTAAATGGAAGTTCTAGACCTGAAAACTGCAATATCTGAGATTTTTTAAAAGAGTCATGGAATTAAAAGCAGAATAGAGGTGACCAAGGAAAGAATGAAAGAATGTGAAGATAGAGCAATAGAAATTATCTAATATGAAGAATAGTGAGGAAAAGTGAGAGATTTGGAATGCCAAAGGCTCTCATAGAATATGAGACTTTATAGACTATAACTACTGTGAATAACAAAAATTGACTACATAATAGTCCTTCCTTATTCTTGAGGGATACGTTCCAAGACCACCAGTGGAGGTTTGGTACTGAGGATACTAAACCCTGTATGTACTATAATGTGTTTTTTCTTATACATACATACCTATGATAAAGTTTAATTTATAAGTTAGGCACAGTAAGAGATTAACGGCAATAACTAAAAATAGAACAGTTATAACAATATACTGTAATAAATTACATGAATGTTCTCTCTCTCTCAAAATAGCTTATTATACTACACTCACCTTTTCACTTATAGGAAGCACTTTACAGCTTCTCTTGGGCATATGCAAATTGCCAGCATCACTACGCTTGTGCTTTGGGATCATTTTTAAGTAAAATAAGTGCTACTTGAATACAAGCACTGTGATAACAAGACAGTCTATCTGATAATCAAGATGGCTACGAAGTGGACAGTAGCATCTATAGTGTGTACACGCTGGACAAAGGGATGATTCGTGTCCAGGATGGAACAGAGTGGGGGACAGAAGATTTCATCATCCTACTCAGAACAGCAAGCAATTTAAAACTTATAAATTATTTATTTCTGGAATTTTCCATTTAATATCTTAAGACTATGGTTGATTGTGGGTAACTTAAACCGCAGAAAGCAAAACCACCAATAATGGGGGACTACTGTATATATAATAGGAAATAAAAGTTGATGATCTTTTAAAAAAGAATGAGTCGTTTGGGATTGACTGTAGTTCCAGAGATATCTAAGATAGTTCTTTTTTTTTGGCAGGGGTGATTCCTGGCTGGGAATCAAACCCAGGCCATGGCGTTGAGAGCGCCAAAGTCTAGCCACTAGACACCAGGGAACTAGAGATATCTAGATAACTACTACTGCAGTCCTCTACGTAGTTTACAGAAAGTTGATATCTGAAAGAACTGTGAAGTACTTGAGAACTTTGCACATATTTTATAGTGACTACATATGGCAGCATTTTATATTGAAACTTTTCCCTTTGCTTTTAAATATTAAAAAGTAATTTCCAGAGTTTAGCTTTTATTCCTTCTAATCCCTAATTTTAGATGACAAAAGAATAATCTATTCTTTACTCTGTCTAGTAGAAGCTAGGTAGTAGGCTTTAGAATCCATTCTTTCAAGATGATAAACAAATCTTGACACCAGATCCTATCTTCAAAAATAGCAAAACCTGAAAGCATCTTCAGGGTGAAGAATTTGGAATTAATTAGTAATTGATGGCTGATTCAGGTTCTGAGCCAAACCAAGGCCTCCACTCAAGAATGAATTTTAACTTCTTTTGAGTCCAATGTTGGACACTAATGACAGAAGATTCTTCGTAATAACATTATGAATAGTGGTTTCACTAATATGTGTACAGTTGGAGGTTACTCTCCTACTTCTTTGTGAGAGAGAAGGCAAATAGACCCTGGCTAAAAAAAAATGAATGGTTTGTGTATGACGTTATGCTTTTTTAATTACAGCAGTTACACATGGTCGGTCCATCCAAAAGATTTAGTGCATGTGTCCCAGGTTCACCTTGGGCCTGTCTGTCCAGACTGAGAACTAGGACCTGAAGAGGAAGTGATGCTTAACCTCTGACATAGCCCAAATGGCAAGTTACTATATAAGTAAATGGACAGACTGAATGGAAATTTCCTCTTATTGGTTTTGTCTTATCCTGAAAGTTATTTTGACAACATTTGGTGTGTTTTTTGTGCTGTGGGTACAGTAAACAGGCCCAGTTTCCTTCCCAGAGCTACTTTCACAGACACTGCTGCTTTTTAATGGATTGAAAACTCCACATGAGAAGCAAATGAAAAGAACATTTATATAAAAATGACAGGGATCCAGGTTATAATTATTCCTCTGTAAGCTTTGTTTTTTTTTTTTTTTTTTTTCTTTTCCTTTTTGGTATGTGGGTAACTCCCTGACTGGGAATCGAACCCAGGCCGCAGTGCTGACAGCGCCACCACCGAAGCCTTAAGCCACTACACCATCAGGGAACTCCCCTCTGTAAGCTTTGAAAAAGTGTTTGGGAGAGCCCTTCCAAGACTGAAATTAAAGAGCATCTTCCCTTCCTGGGACCGTGAAGCTACAGCCAGTTGACCAAGGCAGCAATTCTGTTGATCATCCTCTGCTACTGGCCACGGCTTGGGTGTTTACAGTATTGATATTATTCATAAAAGACATTTCATAAGAATTCAGTATTTTTTGGACATTATTTACAATGTCAGAGGCATTAAGAAACTTTAAAATGTATTGTAAGTTTATAAATTGTCTCTTCCCCCCAAACACTTCGTTCTTTAATGACTTTTAGAAATCCTAGTTGCTCTTGCTCCATTTCAGTCTTAGAAGAAAAAAATTATCTTAGGCCCTGAAGTGGTTTCCTAGGGCTGACATAACAAAGCATGACAAACCAGGTGACTTAAACAACAAAAAGGTACTGTCTCATAGTTCTAAAGGCTAGAAGTCCAAAATCAAGGTGTTGACAGGACCACGTTTCCTCTGAAACCTGTAGGGAAATTCTTCCTGTAATAAGAGCCTCCGGGAGTTTGCCAGAAATCTTTGGCATTTACTGGCTTATATATATAGCTGCGTAACTGCCTTTGTCGTCACATGCGTTCTCCCCATGTGTCAGTGTCTTCCCATGGTTTTCTTTTTTTTTGTGGGGGCGGTGGGGCAGGTAGCTCCCTGACTGGGAATTGAACCCGGGCTGCGGCATTGAGAGTGCGGAAACCTAGCCACTACACCACCAGGGAACCCCCCACTGTGGTTTTCTTCTTATAAGGACACCAGTCATGTTGGAAAGGGGCCCACCCTATTCCAGTATGACCTTATCTTAACTAGTTATATCACAGCAACTCTGTTCCCCAGTAAGGTCACATTCTGAGGTATTAGGTGGCGGGTAGAACCTCAACATATCTTTTTGAGGGGAGCAGGGGACACCACTTAACCCATAATGGGCCCCTAAGATTTCATAGTCCTCTTTTGTGCTTGTGCTTCTCCATCTGTTCATTATTGCTGCTGCATCTTGAGAAGAGCCTGTTTTGTGTGGAGCGTCTCTGTCTCTCTCTGTCACTCTCTTTTTTTTTTTTTTTTTGCCTTTTTTGCTTTTTGGTATGTGGGTAGCTCCCTGACTGGGAATCGAACCCAGGCCGCAGCGCTGACAGTGCGAGCGCCAAAGCCCCAAGCCACTACACCATCAGGGAACTCCCATTAGTTTGTTTGTTTGTTTGTTTGTTTGTTTGTTTGTTTTTAAACTTTAAGTGTCTATACCATATCCCATAGCCTCAGGAAGGGAAGAGGGGCAGTATTTCTGACATGCCTACCTTGAAAGAAATGGATTCTGACACTTGAGTAGAGAAAATAATGAGGCAGCATAGAATTATTTTTTGGACTTTGTGATGCAAGTTCTGGTCTTGGTCCAAATCTCTTTACCTCTCCGAACCTTATTTTCTCATCATTCCTACCTACCTGAGAGATGTGGCAAGAATTAGATGGGATAACTTGTAAAACCCTGCCAAGTGTAAAGGCTTGTAAGTGTAAAAGACAGTGATGATAACTACTAATCACTCTTGTTATCATTATTATTACCACCAACACCACCAGCACCACCACCACTACTATCTGATCCATAGATTCTTTGGGGGGTTTTAATGATTTTTAAAAACGTACCAAAGATAATTTTATATTCACTCTAAATGAATAGGCAGTGTAATTCACGGCGGGAACTTTTAGAGCCTTACACTTTATCATGCCAGGCTCTCACCAGTATTCATCTCAGATTTTGGAAGACAGGCTCTACTACATGGAATCCAGCCTTCTGATTCTGTATAAGGACCTCACGTTGCATATGCCACCTCGTTCTTCCTCAATACCAGCTCAACTGGGAAAACATATAAGAATTGAGATGCTTTGTAGTTATTGAACCAAAAGGACTTAACATATGTTTAGACTTGATTTGACCTCCAACACTATCATTTTCTCCCTTCCTTACCTACCACTAGGAAGCAGTGGCTACAGTACCACAAAGTAACAACAATGCGGTGTGCTTTCATTAAGCAGGCACTGAGCTAGTTGCATTACTATATCATCTCAGTTGATTCTCTCAGGAACTCCGAGGGGTAGGTGATGTTATCCCCATTTTGTAGATGACCAAAGGAAGCCCCTTGAGGTTAGCAAACTGCTCAGGATTACACTGCTGGTAGGTGGCAGCAGTGACTGAAACCCAGGCTGTGTATCTCTAAAGCCTGTGCTCTACCTGGCCCTACTAACTTACTTTAATAAAGTTCCCTAACTTTATTAGACTGCTTTTTTTTTTTTTGCTTTTTGGTATGTGGGTAGTTCCCTGGCTGGGAATCGAACCCAGGCCGTAGCGCTGACAGCGCCAGCGCCAAAGCCTTAAGCCACTACACCATCAGGGAACTCCGCTTTTTTTTTTTTTAAAGAGCAAATCAAGATTTTTTTAAAGCAAAGAATTATAGGTAGATATATACAATAAGCAGTCACCAATTTATTTTCCCATGCTGAGGACATTTAAAGTAGATTTAAAGATCTAGTTGATTGAGTAAAGATTTGTACCAAGTTCCAGTTCCTGTTTGGCCATATACCTTTCTGTAAATAACAGTTCTCATCACTTCCCTGTGGCAAGGTATTACCACAAAAAAATTGTGATGATTTTTGCACCTATTATGTATATTTCGATCAAGCTTGTCCAATCTGCAGCCCATGGGCCACATGCGGCCCAGGACAGGTTTTAATGCGGCCCAACACAAATTCATAAACTTAAAACATTACGAAAATTATGCATGGACCTTCTCTTAGCTCATCACCTATTGTTAGGGTTAGTGTATTTTATCTGTAGCCCAAGACAATTCTTTTCCCATTGTAGCTCAGGGAAGCCAAAAGTTTGGGCACCCCTAATTTAGATGCTTGTCTTATTCTGTTGTGTTGTCTCAAGCCCAACATAATTTGCTACATTTTACTTCTTAAGACCCAGTCAGACCAGAAGTACAACTTTTCAAATGTTCTTTCCCACACATTAAAAATTGAATGTTTAGTCATTAATGAATACCTGTTTTCCAAGGTTCTCTACTGGCTGTCAAATACAAGGTTTGTTTATGGGATAGCAACTCAGAAGTCATGCCCTTAAATCCATGAGTTAAAAAGAAGGTTTACAGCTAGATAACCCTGTAAATAATCAGGGGCCTTTTTTAGAAACATGTTTGTCCCAGGATCTGAGAGAGCAGAGCCGGAACCGTGTCAGGAGAGGAGCTGGTGCCAGGCTGAGGACAGACCTAACCTGAGGGAAGTTGGTGAACAGGAGAAAGGCAAGGCCAGGTCCAGGCAGACGAAGGCTGCTGCAGCTGACCCAAAGGGAGGTAAAATCAGTATGCTCTGTTCATCAGCTATGCAATAGCCTCCAGTCCCCCTCACCTTGTATTTTTTCCTCATGTAGTTTCTTAAATCGAGATATACTTCATATCCATAAAATGTACCCTTTTAAAGTGTGCAATACAGAGTTTTTAGTGTATTCATAAAGTTGTATGAATATCATCACCATCTAATTCCAGAGCATTTTCATTACCCTCAAAAAGAAGCCCTGTACCTATTAGCAGTCACTTCTCCATTTCCCCCTGGCAACCAGTAACCTACTTTCTACTAATCTTTCTGTCTACGAGTTTGCCTTTTCTAGATATTTAATGTAAAGGGAATTTATAATATGTGGTCTTCTGTGTCTGGCTCCCTTCACCTTAACATAATGTATCAAAGTTTGTCCATATTGTAACATATATTGGGATTTCATTACTTTTGTGGCTGAATAATCTTCCATAGTAAGGAGAAACCACATTTGTTTATCCATTCATCAATTGATGGACATTTAGGCTGTTTCCACTTTTGGACTGTGTTTCAATGCATGTTTGTGTACAAGTTTTTGTGTAAATATATGTTTTCAGTTTACTTGGTTATATACCTAGGAGTGGCATTACTGGGTTATGGGGTAGCTCTCTCATATGTTTAACATTTTGAGGATCTGCCAGACCATTTTTCAACTGCACCAATTTTCATTCTCATCAGCAATATGTAAGTGTTCCAAATGCACCACATTATCATTAACACTTATTACTGTCTGTCATTTACTAGTTTACAGCCATCCTACTGGGTGTAAAGTGTTGTCATTTAGATTTGAAATTCCCTGATGGTTAAAGATGTTGAGCATCTTTTCATGAGCTAATTGGCCATTTGTATCTATCTTATTCAGACAAATGTCTATTTAGAGTTTGTGCTTGTTTTTAATAGGGTTATTTGTCTTTTTATTGTTAATGTATGTGCTTTTTAATTTTTATTTTCGAAAAAGTTCATACAACTTTTAGATTAAAAATGAGTTTTACAAAGCTTACTTCAGGGATCCATAGACCCACGCTCTTTTCTTACCCTCTTTTCCTACTCCCTAGCAGCAGCTATGTTCAACTTGATTAGTTGTTTCTTTTTTTGTGTGTTTTTTTATTGTTTTGTTTGTTTGTTTGTTTTTTGTTTTTGTATGTGGGTAGTTCCCTGGCTGGGAATCGAACCCAGGCCGCAGCGCTGACAGCGCCAGCACCGAAGCCTTAAGCCACTACACCACCAGGGAACTCCCTAGCTGTTTCTTTAAATGTTTTCTTCCATGTTTCTAAATAGCATGCTTGTACTGCTGTGTCTTGATTTTTCAGTTTCCTTACTGACTTCCTACTAGATCTGACAGGTAAAAGTGGGACTCACTCAGTGATGATATTCCTAAGGTGGAGAGAACCACCTGCAGTGAGAAGGAAAGAAGCAGCAGAGAAGCTTGGACTTAGAGCATGGCCTGTAGAGCTAGGATGTCTAGGGTTGAATCCCAGCTTTGTAATTTATTGGTAGGAAGACTCTGCACAAGTTAGTTGACCTCTCTGTGCCTCAATTTTCTCATCTGTAAAATGGGGATGATACAGGGTTGTTGTAGAATTAAATGAGCTTATTTATAGAAAGTGTTTAGAAGGTATAGATTCTAAAAGTTTAGTATGTATTAGTTGTGATTATTAACATGTCCCTACAAATATATACATTTTTCTCCCCCATTCTCCCTATGTACTTACATTAGTTTTTGCTGTATCAGCATTTAGGGTTTATATTATTATGACTGTAAGTATTATCCATAACTGAGCTATATAACATATAAAGACTGGAAAAAATCCAGCCATACCTGGCTCAGTTTTTCATATTACTTGGCTGGATACTTTCCAGATAAGTCCTGTATTACAATTACATATGCTTTCTTGTATAAATTTTGGCTTTCTGTGAAGTTAATAAATGTCTCAGTTTTACATTTGTTGCTTTTTTGTGAACCAACTACCAGTTCATCTCCAATCTCTGCTAAAAGTTTGTAAATCTCTTAAAAGGTTTAAACCATCAAATACTACTCTGATAGCTTCATCTTCTAAGAGACATGTCTCTTACAACCCTTCATTCACTTGCCTTTATCTGGACTAGTTACTTTCTAAGCCTTCTGCAAGATTTAAGAACAGAGCACTATTCTTAAAAGCTGATGATGTATTATGCGCATGAGCTGGTGGATTTTATAGGAGGGTGATGACCTGGCCAGGTCTTTTCATCGTGAGACTCCAAGACTTATTCTCAAGTCTTTGTGTGAGAGCCAAAGGGGAGGCTGGTCAGAGAAGAATCACCTAGTCTCCTACCTAGACTTGCAAGCCCAGGGTTCTAGAAGATGAGTGGAAGGAGGAATGTGCCGATCTCACAATTCAGTAAGTAGACTTGCACTTAATCCTTCTCTTTTCAACATGGCAGCCACATCCTATCTGTACCTGAGGTCCACCTATCCATAGTCCCTCCCTCTGGTTGGACTCTTTGGAGGGTAAAACTGTAGGCTTCTGCTGTGGTTGGGGAGAGGCAGTCACCTGGATACACAGAGTTGAAGTTATCAGGGGACGTAATTACTACTCAAACATACTTCCAACCAGGGTTTCTGTCCACCTTCATTTTAAGAGGTATGGCTCATCAACTCTTGAACTTTCTGAGTTTCTGTGGTGCTTTCGACTTGCTTCTGGGCTTCTTGGGTTTAATGAATCACCTCTGAGAGTGAAAGAGGACACTGTTAATAATTATACCAATGCAGCTGATATAAAACATACTAATCTGGGCAAATCAGGATTCATCCAGCTGCTTCTAGCATCTATAAACTTTCATTGCCACTGCCTTCTTAGTTCTTTTTGTTCTAACAACTTAATGCCATTGTTTATCCCTTTACTGTCATCTGTCATTTTAGTGAGAGCAGTAGTGTGTGCCTCTTTTCAATCCACCAGCTTTCAGGAAACAGCCTCTATTCTTTCTTTATTAATGGAGAAAGTAGGTGTGGGGGACATGTGTGACTACAGTCAGAACTCTAGGTTTTAAGCAACAGAAACCTAGTCTGAACTAACTTTTTTTTGGAGGGGGGGTGGTTCCTGGGTGGTAATCAAACCCAAGCCATTGTGTTGAGAGCGCCAAAGCCTAGCCACTACATGATCAGGGAACCCCCTGAACTAACTTAAGAGAACTTTTTATCCTCCTGAATCCAAAGATGAGTGAACACCATGTTGTGGGAAAAGCTGGGATGGAGCTGGTCATCAGTGACTCTCAGACTCAGGAACTGAAATGCTCCATCTCTCATCTCTGTTTCTCCTGCATTTGCCTTCATTCTCTTGCCCCAGAGTCCAGCTTTCTTCCTGTGACCACTGCCAGTTACATCTTACATCCACCACCCAGAGTGTCCCTCTCTGACCTCAAATGCAAAAATCTGAGGGAAGAAGCTTTATGTTCCAGCTGAGATCAGATGTCCATCCACATCAGCCAACTTGACTGAGCTACGTTGGGGATGTGGGGTTTCTGTTTTGTGTAAAACCATGCTCAGCCTCCACCATAGTCATTTGTGAGAGAAGAGGCTGGAGGTCAGTGCTTAGGAGTAGAGGATAATCCCATAGTTTTTCTCACCAGTAACCTGGCCAAATCCTTACTGCATCAGTGATGAATTTGAGAAGTAAAGCTGAGATTAGGACTCAGTACCTTTCTGTGACTGCTAAAATATAAATGTTTAACCTTTTCTAGTGGTAACATAACTGACAGTTTGGAAGTTCTAACATTTAAAACTGCTCCCTTTCTGTTTCTTCTGCATATCATTTACATAGATCTACATATGTTAGAACTTAGTTTGTTTTCCTTTTCTGCATCAGACTTACACTCTTTTATTTTCTGTAGGACAGCTTTCTCTTTACCCTTATTCTGATCTACTGTGACCAAGAAGAGAAGGTAATATCATTTAAACACAGAATGTTAGAGTTGTTTGGAATGTTAGTGGTAGAAGAGGCCTTAGAGACTATTTAACTTATATTTCATAAAAATTTATCTTGGCTAATTATCCTCCTGAGTTGCTCCTTTGACATAGGGTCTCCATGGTCAAATAAGTTTGAAAAATGCTGTGTACAAGTATATATTACCCTCTTGGAGATTCTGTGCATATTGGCCTACTAATGAGTCTGAGAAGTCATGCGGCAAAGAAAACTAACAATTTCCCCAAGTCATTTACCAAGGAACCCTTTTTTCATTATAAGCATTCCAAGTAAAAATGTTCCATGGAACATACTTTGGGAAATATTTCAACAATCTTATTTTATGAATGAGGAAATAAAGTTCATAAAGTGACTGTGGTTATAATTTTCCAAAGCTATGCCAGGAAGAATTAGCACCCGTTTCCAGTTGTTCCTGGTAGCTTGTTGGCCAAGTGCTAATGAGAGTATACTGTCTCCCTTCTCTTTCTCTTAACTAATTCACTTAGTCACCTGGAACATGGTTTATCTTTATTATCCAGGTTATCTTAGGTAACATCACAAAGATGAGTTGGACACAAGTTAAGCAACAGGTTTGGGAATGTCTACTCTCAGCTTTCTTTGTCTAGATAAGACCCAAGATACACACAAGGGCTGTCCGGAAAGTATCCAACCATGTAATATGAAAAATAGAGGCATTTATGGCTGGATTTTTTTTTCAGACAGCCCTGGTATATCTCGTACTGACAACTTAGAAGTTTATTGAGGGAGTTCCCTGTTGGTGTAGTGGCTAGGCTTCGGCGCTCCCAATGCCACGGCCTGGGTTCGATTCCCAGCCAGGGAACCATCCACCTCAAAAAAAAAAAGTTCATTGAATAGCCTGATTTTCCAAAATGGTAAACTACACTCTGTAAAATTCCAACAAATCAAAATATAATATTATCTTCTCTGAATTTATACCATAGTTGCATTCCTGAAAAATTCAGTGTATATGCAAATCTTACCAAAAATACTCTTGCTGAGCATTTACTACATGATACACTTATATCTAAGTGTTTTACATTAATTAATTCATTTAATCTTCACAGTAATCCCATTTAGGTATGATCAATATCCCATTTTACATGAGGGGACTAAGACAGAAAGATAAATGACTTGTCCAACAACTGGTAAAGAAGTGGCAGAGTAGATGAACCCAGGCAGCAGGACTCCAGAACTCCCACTCACATGTTCTATGACTGTCATCTGAAGCACTCAGAAACTGAGTCACTTGGGCATTTTCTGTGCAGATCATAGCGAACAGGGGGCAGATTTAGGTCCTAGGAACCTGATACCCAGAAAGAAAACAGGCCAGACTACCTCCTTACAGCTTATTTAATCTACCCAGGAGAATGATGGAACAGTGAGAGAAGTGTTGGGGCTGGCCTTGGACCCAGGTGCCCTGACCTTCCAGCACCAGCCAGTGTGAACTCTTCAGAAAGCAGAGACAGGAAACAACCCTGGGTTCCTTTTTACCTCTCCTCATGTTCCACTGTTTTTTGCCAAAAGCATGGTCTAGTCATGGACTACGCCATCCAGCACCCTCACATAATATATCCAGAACTGAAGAAGGCAGGGGAGCAGAGACAAACTGACAGAGACCAAACACCTTTAGGACTGCCAGGCTAGGGAATGTGAGTCTTGGGACTTTCCTCCTACACCACAGCCTGATCAGGAGTTGTTTCTTCCTCTGAGAGTGATTATGCTAATAATCAGATGGGCTCTGGGATGCAAAACCCACTTTTCTTTGCTCCATTCCCTGAAAGGAAGTTCTGACTAAGTGTTCCCTCCTTGGGATGACTTGAAATGACAGTCAGGATTGATGCTCTGGGGTCTGTTCCAGCTAATTGCTCATCACCCTATGGTTTTTTTGTTCTTAGCAAATCTGCTCCAAATAAATTCCATGTTCTCTGAGATTCAGTATTTACTATCATGTAACTAACATTTATTAAGGGCTTATTGTATGCCAGGCAAAGTGCTAACTAAGTTCTTTACATTCATTATCTCATTGGTAATAACCCTGTGAGATAAATACACTTATTAACTCTATTTACAGATAAAATGGGATCCAAAACTTTACATTTAGGTGGCCAAGTTAAATAACCAGTAAAAGGTAGAACTGAGTGCAAACCCAGGCTGCCTTATTGTCAGCATGGCTATTCTGAAGGAACTAATTAAAACTGGCCTGAGATTATACTTGAGCAAGAGATGAGCTGTTACAGGTGTACTGGGACAAACTTGGGTTCCTTAACTAACACTGGACTTCCTTCTACTCTTTAATTCTCTGGGGTCAACAGGTATTCAGTTATTCAGGATAGTAAGGGAGCAGCCAGAGAGATCGTTCTGCAGTGCAAATCTGCTGAGGTCTGGTCTCCAGCTGACACTTTTCCAGTGGTTCCCTGTGGTCCATAAGATAAAGACCAAGCTCCTTAATATGACATACAGAGTCACACATAATCTGGACCCCAAGTGATTTCTGTAACTGTTTGTCCTATACATTTTCTCATATACCCTGAGAACCTCATGCCTGCTCCAGATAACCTGCATACTAGTTCTTGCCTTCACATCCTGGTCCATTACTGTTTCTTATGCCTCAAATGCTTTCTTTTCCCTCTTGCCCACCTGCTAAGCTTTTATTCATCCTTTAGGACTCTATTTAAGTGTTACACTCTTTGTAAAAAGCTTTTCCTGATTTCTTCATTCTCTACCAGACTACAGTAGATAATGTAGTGCTTTGTTCACATCTGATGCCGGTAGCACACCGTGAGCCCATGAATACAACAGTCACTTTTTTAGAAAGTTGTGATGACATTTACTATCGTAACGATTTTTAAGTATACAGTTCAGTAGCACTTAAATACATTCACCTTGCTGTTCTGTCATCACCATCATCCCTCCACAGAACTCTTCATCTTGCCAAACGGACACTCTGTGCCCATTAAACACTAACTCCATTCCCCGCTCTCCACAGCCCCTAGAAGTCACCATTCCATCTGTCTCTATGAATATGGCTCGGCTAGGTACCTCATTCCATTCACTTTTATATTCCCCCAAATCTAGTACATTGCCTTGTGCAAAGTAAATGCTTAATAAATGTTTATTGAGAGAGTACATGAAATCTTTTCTCTGAGAGGCATGAACACATTTCTTGAATTTCTTTGTACTTGCCTTAGCAATAAATAGACTTCTTAGATGTGAAACTAGAAATCCTAAGAGCTCTAAACTTTTCCGGTGTTCAGATTTCCCAAGAGCAGAAGTTGTCCAAACAAGTTCTCTTGGGGGAATTTTACCTCCCTTACTAGGAAACGCCTAAAGTTTTTGTTGCATTTGGGTTGCAGACTTGCCATCGCTAAATCAGTTAGGAGAAGTCATGAGGCAGAGTAACAATGCATTTTTTTTTAACAATGAATATTGATACGAAGCCAGAACCATCCACATTTCAAATCTGGGCTTTTCCCCACACATGTATTTCCCTTAATTCCTCCCACCTGGACACAGGTTTCTGGCATAATTCCCCCTAACCCACCAACAAAGGCAGCTGCATTTATCTTTCATTTTCTTGCAGGCTACATTGGTAGCCTGTAACTTTCTCTGTCTTCAGAATCATACTTTACATACACATGTATGAGAACAAAATTTTTACGTATTTTGGAAAAAAAGATACAATCTAATTTGTGAATCAAAAATTATTTTGACCCTCTCCCCTTTCTGGAAAATGAAAACCTGGTTGTTGATAGTTTAGAAAATTCCAAGCATGTAATAGGTTATGTACAAATCACATTACTCACTATTGGCACTTGGAGTTTTCATAGGCAAAGTCATAACAGTGATCTCTACTTTTGAAACCATGGCATATATCCTACCAAGTCTCCTTTTGCCTAACATCCTGAACTATTGTACCCTGGCTGCTTAGAAAGCATGAAAAGAATTTTTTTCTTTTTTTTTTTTTTTTTCTTTTTGGTATGTGGGTAGCTCCCTGGCTGGGAATCGAACCCAGGCCGCAGCGCTGACAGCGCCAGCACTGAAGCCTTAAGCCACTACACCATCAGGGAACTCCATGAAAAGAAATTTTAAAAAGTTTTTTTTAAGTCCTGAGCGCCAGCCTCTAAGATTCTGATCCTGACTCCTGAAGTGGGGGCCTAGGCATTTTAAAAGTTCTCCAGGAGGTTATAATGTGCAGCAAGGGTAGAAAATCACTACACTACACTGGTCGTGTTGCTCAGAGGCAAGGTCTGGGCTGTGTTCACATACATGTTGGTGGGCGAGTTGCTTTCCCAGTCTAGTCCACGTCTACTCCACATGAGAGGTATTATATGTAAGTGGGTTGTCTGGAATGTATCCAGCATGTAATATGACAACGTTATATTGACAATGGCTGAATTTTTTCCAGAAAGCCTCATATAAGCACATAATACAAACTCTACCAGGGCCTCTGATGTGTCCCTGACTCTAGTTTTCTCTAGCCTTTGGTCTAATTCTATACCTTTTGTTCCTGCAGCATTTACATAGAGCACTGCGGTCCACTGAGCAAATGCCCTAAGTAGAATGGCCTGCACTTTCCCTATGGCCAACTCAAGGTAGCCCTGAGGCTGTGTGTCCCAGGTGAGCCTGAGGTGATGCAGAATATCCCACAAACCAGTGCCCCAAAGGAAAACCAGTCCTTACAGTCAGCCAGCCAGCCAGTAGTCTGGTGGCTGATAGCCCTCCTCTCTAAAGAGACCCCATCCAAATGAACAGCTTTGATGGTACGGGAAAAGGTCAGATTCTCTCCATAGCTTCCTTTTGCATATTGGATTTCCTAGTAACTGCATTTGTTTAAAGGCAAGATTTACAGTTAGACCTGACACACAAGTTTGAATTCTAGCTGTGTCCTTGAGCAAATCACTAAACCTCTCTAAATCCCCTTTCCCTGATTAGTAAACTGGGCCTAATAATACCTACCTCATAGGATTAAATGAGATAATGTGTATGAAGGGCTAGCACAGTGACCGAACTGTAGTAAACACTCAGTAAATGGCAGCGAGCCTTCTGCTGGCACCGTCTAATCCCACGTGGGAGAGTTAGGTGCAGAAAGGAAGTAGGACTGTGCTCCCTCAGCAGGGTGCCTGCATGGAGAGCTTCAAGGGCCAGGGAGAATGAAACCCCAGACTTGGTAATGGAATACAGTCTGAGAGCTGGGATTGTCATCACCTTCTGGGGACAAAGCTCCCGATCTCTCCAACAAGCAGCAGCCTGCTGCCTCCGCACATACTCCGGCCATTTTTCCTGCCTTCTTTGTTCTATTTCCGTGCCTGTGCGGGTGTAGGAAAGCTGCTGCCTTCCTCAGGTTGCTATTTAAAGACATTCTGAAAGATGTTGCCACCACTGCTCCTAGCGCCAGAGCAGCTGCCGTTTCTGTCCCTGAGACAATGAGGTGAATGCAGCCCCTGGCATGTTGGTCTTTGACCCCTCAAAACCTTGGGTAGCATGCCTCCGCGTAATCTAGCCTAGGAGCGCGCACAATTAGATGTCAGTAATACCATTCACCTACTTTTTGTTTAGGACCCTTGAGCTGTCACCCCTACCAGATGTTAACCTTAGCAGCAGTGTGGGTCTTTGTCCCTAACTTGCTCATCCATCTACGTCTCTGTAGCATTTTTGGCACTTGACCAGTTAAATATTTTCTACTTATTCTTCAGTGAAAATCACAGGCTACCCGCCTCATCCCCTCCCCATCCATCTCCAGTTTTCACTTGCCCTCCCCTCCCCATTTAACAGCCAGGCACAATCCAGAAAGGGTAAAAAATACCATTTATTGCTGGATCTAGCAGAGAAAAATACTTGGGAAATAAAAGGTTTTTGTAAAGCTCAGTAACCTCCGGCTAATAATAATGCTGCCCTGAACTTCAGCATGTTTGAGATTCTCTGTCAGGCGTGGATAGAAATCTCTCAGACATTAGTAATCCTGTCTGTCTTTGCTGACCCTCCCAAGCTTTCAATGAGGTGTCTCAAAAGCCCGGTCTTTCTGTCTGAGTCGGCCTTCATTTCTTTTTAATAGACCCATCAAAGTGAAGGTTTAGGTTTTATCAGTAAAGCATTTATTCTTCTTCAGGCCAGAGCTCCCTGAATGAGGTCCAGATTGTCTCCCTCCACTCTGCTTCCCCAGTTTGTTTCCTGCCCATTATCTTAGAGAGGCTGCTCGCCTCCAAGACCGCAGAACCTGGCTCCTCTTTGCTTGCTCTGCAGCATCCCTCCTGGTGCTCTCGGCTCTGCGGAATAGCACTGTCTGTGTTCTCCCAGTTGCCAGGTGCCCACTCTGGCCCTGATACTGTGCTCAGATGGCAGTATGTCTGTTTCCCTCTTTTACACCTGTTCCCTTTTCTCCTAACCCCCCTCCGTGTATTCATCTCCCTGACCACTCTTCATTTGGACCTCTGCTCTCCATCTTTCATTTTCAGAGGGTGCCTTTCCCCTCATTTCCTTAGCCCCTCGGTGTTAAACCCAATTATCTGAATGTCAGAGTAATAATCGCAATGGTACTTGGAGTTATATATCACTTTTCTTATGATAGAACGTACTCTCGCATGCATTATCTCTTTTGATCTCATATAAACTTGTAAGGTAAGCAGTATTGTGAGCTTTATGCTCCCTGTTTTGTAGCAGTGAAAATAATAACCACTTTGAGAGGCAGAATGTATAGTTGTTAATAAAGAACATCAGCTCTGAGTCAGGCTGCCAGGGTATGAATTCTTGCTCTACCTATTACTGTTAGAGCTGTGTGGCCCTGGGCAAATCAGGGATAATAATAGTACTTTTCTCCTTGTGTTATTGTGAGGATTAAGTGAATTACTACAGATAAAATGCCTACCGCCCTATCAGGCACATAATAGATATTGTGTAAGGATTACCTGTTGTTACCATCCATTCATTCATTCATTCATCAAAAATGTACTACATGCCAGAGCTGCTACATGTTAGGCTCTGCTCTAGGCCTCAATGACAAGAAGGGCACAGGTCAGGGCCTCAAAGAGATTGCAGTATTAGTCGGGGAGACTGACAAACTGCTCTTACTTAGAAGCTGCCATATGCAAGTCCTTGTGCTTAGATCTTTGTAGACATTAACTCTAATTCCTACAACAACCTTGAAAGGAGACAGTATTCCCATTTTTCAGAGGAGATCACTGAGTTCCAAGAGCTGAAGTTTGCTCAAGATTCCCTAGCTAGTAATTAGCAGCGCCAGGATTCACTTTACCCTATTTCCCTGCCTTCCACACCATTAGATTCAACTCTGTGTGTCTGTCTGCTCCACAGGTTGGAGAGCTCCTGAAGGGTGGGCACTGGCCCTCATCACTCATAATGCTCAGCACAGTTTCCTGCACACAGTTTGTGAAGTGTGGGCTGAGTTGTGCCCTGTGGATGAGACTTGACACTGCATTCCTAGTGTTGTCTGTTCACTTTCACTTTCACTTTCTTTTTTTTTTTTTTTTGCTTTTTGGTATGGGTAGCTCCCTGACTGGGAATCGAACCCAGGCCGCAGCACTGACAGCGCCAGTGCCGAAGCCTTAAGCCACTACACCATCAGGGAACTCCACTCTCACTTTCTTTAGCCATAAACCATACATTGTCTTTAACATGGAGGTACAGTGGTCAAAATGAGGGTTCTTAGAAGTGGGCCTATAATTTTCTGACATACTCATCCTACACCTAATGCTTATTACAACATATTTTTAAATGGAACTAGTCAGATTCTGGGGTCTCCTCTTCTTTTGGTCCCTAATCTAGAGAACCTGTTTATCTGCCAGGCCAGTCTCCAGCCACTAACTCCAGTTGCTGTCTGCCCCTGCCTTTAATTTAAATGTCTAACTTCCCTGTCAGTCGTGTTTCTGTCTTTGTGCCCAATACGTACTTATTGTGTAGGGAGGCACAGTTGGTGGTTCATAGGTGGTTGCATGGAATTTAGTTTTCTTCTTTTCTGACCTTTAAAGAAAGGTCATCTATTGGTTCTGTAGAAAATTGCATTTCTAGATAGTGTATGCTTGCGTTTAACATTTTTATCCTTCTATATTTAAAAACCCAGTTTTCCCTTAAATATTAAGAAAGTATAGATGGACAGTCCTCTGCTAGATCATATCTTTTCGAGTTCTTATTCCTGTAAATATCTTTTTGTGACTATTTATGTTGTGTCTTGTTGATCTCACATAATAATAACAGGAGAATAATGGTGTCATTTACCTAAATTTCATTGCTAAAATCACCTTGAAGTATAAATGACTTTTAAAGTATTAAAATAATTTTTTAATGTAACTGAATCTACTAATTGCTAAATGTCTTTACTAATGGAGCTTGTGTAAGAGAGGTAGTTTGACTAGAGACTTTTTTTCTATTTTCCACATATTCTGGGTTGTGGTTATATTGCTTTTGTAATCAAATAAATAAGTAAATTTAGGAATTAAAAGAAGAAAACTATTTTCTATTTATTTTTTTTTATCTTAATTCAGATACAATAACCACTTCAAGGATGTTGCAAGTCAAGCTCAATGAAAGAGTCAAACACTGTTTTCCTGCGTTTCCATTGAAAGTGCACCTGTGTGCCCAAGGCAGTCTTGCTCACACTGTTCCCTTTCAGGATGCCCTGCCTCATCTGGTCTTTTCTAAAGCATGTCTAATTCTAAAAACTTACCCTTGTCCCTGAAGCATCAGCATTGTGTGCTCTGGGAATGAAACCGGCACCTGGAAAGGGAGGGGAGGGGAGGGAAGAAAGGGGTGTGTGTGTGTGTGTGTGTGTGTGTGTGTGTGTGTTGGGCTCACACTCAATTCTTTTCATAATGTGCCTGAACCCTACCCCTTTCCGAAGTTTTCAGACTGAGAATCTTGGTACTTCTTTAAGCTATCACTAGCCCACCGCCACTCACACTTGTATCCCCTCCACCTTTCCCTGGAGTCCTTGGGCCTTGATGGGTGGGAGTCTGAAGAGCAGGTGTGTTAAACTGTTAATGAGAGGTTTCCTCCATGGGATTGCCTATATCCTGCCCACCACAGAGGCTCCTGTGAGTACCTTTACCTTTGAACTCTCCTTGTATTCAGCCCTTGATCCTTGGGATTTGGTGACAATCCCTGGCTGGCAGAAAGCTTTGATCCCTGGGGAGTCCAGAGGAAGTCTTGTGATGTGTGGGATCCCCAGGGTTACAGGGATTGGGGAGAAGCCATACCTGGGTGGGTTGGTAAAATAGACCCATTAATTAAGAAGGAGCCTTTGCCTAATACTCAGTTACCTAAAAAAGGAGATCCGGTAACTGATAACAAGGAGCTCAGCACCCCTCAAGTCTCAAGTGGTGTTTACACAGCATTATTGTTATTTTAAGGACATAGCATGAGGAGGGGAAAATTCCTCCCCACACCCTTAAAGAACTAAGTGGCCTAGAACTTCCCTTTTTAAAAAGTAAAACTAACCTTACTGTGAATGCTGGGAGGTTCTAGCAAAATCTCTGAGAGACTTCTGACTAGGTAGGTGAAAGAGTCCTCTAGAAGAAAAAAAAAAAAGATGATCTTATAATAAACAATGGAAACTCTAGAATCTCTATGTAAGAGACACTTTGGGGCTATAATCCATTGGAGAGAGTATTAGGAAACTTGTCTTTAAGCTGTGTTTGCATAACAAGCATGCCTGGTTTGCTTAAAATCGGCCTTCATTTGAGGTAGCTGAGCAGTGAGGGGACTTCTGAAGCTTCCCCAAAGCCACTCCTTGGTGCCACCCATTGGCTACAAATGGAAGTCAGAGGAAAGGCCTTTTGTCATGGCAGGGAAATATTCCCCCACGCACTTCCACAGGCTTCCACAGAATCAGGTCCATTTATCTCTTAGAGTAGGGATTATACTCGGGGGCGTGTGTCCGCCTCCCTACTAGGCTGTAGCTGCCAGAGGCTAGGGTTTGTGCATTATTCATCTTTTCATCACCAGCACGCTGCCTGGGCATGAAGTAGGCACCTAATAATGATTATTGAATAGGTTAGTAATGATGAAGCAATAGCTAAGGGGAATCATCCTTTTTCCAGAAACATTTCTCCTCACACTGCCAGCTTCGAGGAAAGAGCAGTCAGGATCATGCCAGTTTGTCAGCTGCCTGTGCTAGGAGACCTAACTCCGGTTGTGTCTTGGCAGCTTCTTGAGAAAACCCAGGAGACAAATGCACAGCAGAGATGGGGCAGCATCTTTGTGAGGTCTGCCCACTCTTTAATGTGGAGACATTGGGCAAAGAGCCCTGACAGTTGTCTGCAAGGCTGACTGCTTAGTATGTGGGACCCAGTGCAAAGTGAAAATGTGGGGTCCCTTGTTCAAAAAAATAAATAAAAGGTGCTGCTAATGGTTGTTGACAAAAGAACATCCAGCCTAAGAAAAAGGTCTTACAAGAGTTGATGTGAGCTAAACTGACTACATTTGCCAAAAAAGGAAAATCTCAATGGACTGAGAAAGTAAATACTCTGAAGGCGGCAATTTTACAGCTGATTTTATGCATTAGAATTAAAACAGGAAATATAAGGGGGGTTACATGAAATTCATTGGTGGTAGATTAGGGAGGTGAAAGAAAGCAAAGCAGGGAAATCTCTGATATTGGATAAAAAGTAAAACGAAGAGACATATATGAGGTCTGACAATTAAGGTCATGAACTTGCCAGCATGAGCTAGCATTGGCAGCACCATACAAACAACTCAGTAAGGTGTCATAACCTTGGCATATCTGTGTCTCACAACTGTGTTCCTGTCGACATGTGGCGGTGTCTTGCTGAGTGATATTCATTATTATTCCATGTTTTTGTGTACCATCATGAGAATGTCAGACCTTGAATTAGAGCAATGAACAAACATTAAATTTCTTGTTAAATTTGGCAAGAGTAGAAGTGAAATCAGGGACATATTTACAGGGATAATGTCATGAAGAAAATGGTAGTGTCCAAATGGATGAAATGTTTTTCTAAGGAGAGAGAAAGTGCCACTGATGAAGAGGTATCAGAGTGGCCAGTAGCGAGCAGAACTGACAAAAACATAGCAAAAATTTATCGAATTGTGCGTCAAAGTCATTGGCTGACTGTGAGAAGCATAGTAGACCAAGTAATTATTGATGAAGAAACAGTTAGGAAAATCTTAACTGAAAATCTTGGCATGAGAAAGGTGTGTGCAAAAAATGGTTTCAAAGGAGCTCACTGATGAACAAAAGCAAAAGAGACTCAAAGTTTGCCAAGACCTTTTGGAGAGTCAAGATGATTTTTTGGGCCATGTTATCACTGGTGATGAAACATGGGTGTACCAATACGACCCTGAAACAAAGCGTCAAAGTACGCAATGGAAGTCAGCCAATTCTCCATGACCAAAAAAGTTCTATCAGTCCAAATCAAGTCAAAATGATGTTGCTAACTTTTTTTTATTTCAGGGATTGTTCATTATGAATTTGTACCAACTGGACAGTCAACCAAGTTTACTATTTAGAAGTGCTGAAAAGGCTGTGTGAAAAAGTTAGATGAAAATGACCTGAACTTTTCACCAACAACTTATGGCTCTTGCATCACAACTGTGCACCAGCTCACACGGCACTGTCTATGAGGGAGTTTTTAGCCAGTAAACAAATAACTGTGTTGGAACACCCTCCCTACTCACCTGATCTAGCCCACAATGACTTTTTTCTTTACCCAAAGATAAAGAAAATATTGAAAGGAAGATATTTTGATGACATTCAGGACATTAAGGGTAATACAATGAAGCTCTGATGGCCATTCCAGAAAGAGTTCCAGAATTGCTTTAAAGGGTGGAGTAGGCACTGGCGTCAGTGCACAGCTTCCCAAGGGGAATACCTCAAAGGTGACCGTACTGATATTCAGCAATGAGGTATGTAGCCCTTTTTCTAGGATGAGTTGTGAACTTAATTGTCAGACCTCATACTTTTTTTACATTGGTAGGTACAGGATTAGTTAACATTTACAGTACAGGAGTTCCCTGGTGGTGTAGTGGCTAAGGCTTCAGCGCTGTCAACGCTGCGGCCTGGGTTTGATTCCCAGCCAGGGAACTACCCACATAAAAAATAAAAATTAAAAAAAAAAAAAGATGAAACATTTACAGTACAAAGAGATGGTATGTGGGCAACAAGAAAACAATATGGTCTCTTGATCTGGTGCCCTTGGTTGTGCCTTTGAGCAGTCTGAAAAAGATTACTCTGACATTTCAAAGGTATGTTATCTTAGATGCACAGACAAAGTAGACAATCTCTGAGGTAAAGATTGACCTTTGTCAAGGAAGCTACAGTCCTAGGATGTGATTACCCACCAAGACCTGCTTTTAGTTAGGAATTTTTACATCAGACCACGCTGTGTGGTTACTTTGTCCTCTGGGTTTATAATGCCTGCCATGCGGGCCTGCCCTGAGCATGTCAGTTTTAGCATGCAGCCCCTTTTTCCTCCACATGGTTTTAAACTATAAAGTTTTTCCTTTCTTTCACAATTTCTCTCTCTCAACTTTTCATGGTGTTTATTATTTGTTATTTTTCTTTCTTTCTTTCTTTCTTTTTTTTTAATGTGGGTAGTTCCCTGGCTGGGAATCGAACCCAGGCCGCAGTGTTTACAGCGCTGAAGCCTGAGCCACTACACCACCAGGGAACTCCTATTAATTGTTATTAATGTTGTTCTAAGTAAAGAAAAATTTAAATATTAAATTATTAGCATGAATTTTACTGTTCATCTTTATATGGTGCAATGCCAATTTTAAATGCAAATGTAAGAGCATTTAACTCCTATGTGGAATCACCAAAATTACACGATTTATATTCCCATAGCATGTACATGCTTATGTATTTCCTTCTTAGCAGAACAGTGGAAACTCCTGTTTCCACTCTACAAAACTACCTCGACTGTTTTAATTCACTTCTTGGTACATGCATAGTTTGCCAACATTCTTTACCTTTGGGTTACTGTTAAATAAGAATGGACTGAAAGGAGCAAGAACTGTGGGTTGTCCTGTTTCCTCCTGTGTCATCATTTTCAGTGTAAATGATTAGTAAAACAGGGAAGCAAAGTGAAAGATACAGTAAGAGTTTCTTACTCATCCATGTTTCTTAAAAAGCCATTGCCTCTCTTCTGTGTTTGAAGCGAGTTCTGCTTTGAATGGAAAGTGCAACCTCTTCGGTTTATCAGTGCCTCCATTTGCTCCGTTGTAAACGTAACAAACATGCTCCCCTTTTACTGGCTTGGAGTCTTGCCGAACTCCCACACATTGAGGATCCATCAGAATTCTATATATATTCTATATCGAATGCACTGGCAGAGAACGACAGACGTGCATATCGGGCATATCTCCCCTGCTCACACACATGTTACTTTGTCCTATTGGACTTCATGTACAAAACACAGATTCAAAGATAAAATTATTAAGAATTTTAGGATGGCAACAGCAGATCATTAAACCAAGCATGGGGCCCTCTTGATCGTGGGTGTCTGGGTGACTATACGGACCACACACCATGAAGCCAACCCAGATTGTCTAGCATTGTTTCAATAGATGCCCTTAATGTTTTTCATTTTTACCAAGTGAGAGACTGGCCAGGAGTGGCGTACATGCCTTCCTTTACTCATAAATATTTTGTAGGTATGTGCCATGTGCCAGTCACTGTATGAGGCATTGGGACTACTCTGGCACAAACAAGGCAAGACATGGCCTCAATGTCAATAGTACATGTGACCTGGTGAGAAAAACTCTTTTGTAATTACACAGTAAATATTTAAATTACAGTTGTGATAAGGGCTGCAAACAACTGTGGGCAGAGTGGGAGGCAGGCTTATGGTGGGTGTTAAGGTAAGGCATCTCTGAGGAAGTGGCATTTCAGGTGAGGAGTAAGGAGTTGTAGTGTGAAGAGAAAGTAAAATAGTCTTCCAGGCTGAGGGAACAGCACATGCAAAGACCTCGAGCTGGGAAGGAGCCTCGTTCAGACGAGGAAAGAAAGAAGGCCTGCACACCTGAAGCACAGGAGACAAGCAGGAGACCAGCAAGGGGCCTGAGGGGATTGATTTCGTGTACCCCTTTCCTACCCCCCAGTACCCATGCTGATCAAGAATACAAAAGGTGGAAAGGGCCCTTTGTCTGTTCTTTAGCAATTCTAAGGTATGTGGTGCTCCACGCTTAGTATCCTCATGTAGAATGTTCAGGGGACCCTGGGTCCAGACCATGCACTGTTACCCACTGAATGGCCCATTTCCCATCATTTCTGTTCATTGTCTCCAGTTCCTTCCTGTTCCTAAAATGTGACCTCTCTTTCCTCTGACCTCTCATCGCTCTCTCTCCCTGCTCTTTAGTACACTTACTATGTTATGTTTTGTCTATACTGTCTTTATTTACATGCATGTCTTATCTGTAAGCCTTGTAAGGGCAGGGTCTGTACCTGTTTTACCTGTTAAAAGGCCTAAGGAAAAATCTTTGTCTAGTAGTTGATTCAGTTCAGTAAAAAGCTTATTTATTTTTTAATAGGTAAAATATTTATAAAATGTAATATTGAAAAAGTACCAAAGAGTATATAATTCCCCCATCCCTCCCCAGTTTCCCTCCCTGCAGGCAAATAGTTTTTTAATGTATTTTTGCAAAAACAGTCCATATTTATATTATATAGGCTCTTATACATATTTATTTGGTTTTTATGGAAAACCATAAATATGAAAGAATGGATGAATGTCTCCATTCTCTTATATCTTTTATTCCTGATCATCCTCCTTTTTCAAAATTGTGCATTGGCACAGTCTTCAATATGCAGTCAACCCTTGAAGTCCCAATTGTGAGAGAAAAAATTTTAAAGTCCATTTGAACTAATTATTGTCATAGCTGTTTGCATATAGTGACATGAACTCAACTTGATGCACATAGGTGACATTATTAATAAATAAAAAGAACACAGCATAGCATAGTGGCTAAGACTGTAGGCCCTATTTCTTCTAAGTGAAATACAAAACCCAGAAACTGTAAAGAAAAAAATTTGATAAATTTAACTACATTAAAAATATAAATTTCTTAACTGGAAAAAGATTTTCACAAAGAAAAAGTACCAGCTATGGAAAAAATTTGCAACTCATATGATAGATAATGGACTTCTTTTTCATATGCAAAGAGTAAAGAAAAGTTCAATTCATAACAGAAAAAAACATAATAGTTTATGTATTTATTAGAAAGATGCAAAGTTAAAACAGCAAGATGCTATTTTTCACTTACTGTATTAGCAAAGATACAATACATAGTATTATAAATTACATAGTATAGGAATTTTCATAGTATTAGACAAAAATGTAAATTCTTGCAATCTCTCTGGCCTTATCTATCAGAATCTTAAGTGGGTGCATTATCCTTTGAGCTAGAAATTCCATTTCTAGATATTTGTCCTACAGGTAGTTCCTGTAAAGATTTGTACATTCCTGTAAAGGTTTAGGTATCAGAATGTATATTGCAACAATATTTGCAAGAGCAACATATTAAAAACATGACTTAAATGATTTTCATTGGGAAACTGGGTAAATAAATTGTGTGACATTCATCCTCTGCAGTCATTTTTTTAAAAATGTTATTGTCATGTGTGCCAATTAGACAAAAGACCTTCAAAGGATATTAAGTGGGGTAGGGATTACAGTACACATAATTCTATGCCGTCAAAAAAGGATGGTAGAAAGCATATACATGCACATGCTTGTAAATACCCAGAATATTTTTCACAATGAAGAATGATATCCTTTAAGAAGGGAAACCAGGAACCTGAAGTAGAAGAGAGACTTTTTTTTCCTTCTCTTTCTTTTCTTTTTTCTTTAATTCGAAGACTTTTTTTTTTTTTTTTTTTTTTTTTTGGTATGTGGGTAATTCCCTGGCTGGGAATCGAACCCAGGCCGCAGCGCCGACAGCACCAGCACCGAAGCCTTAAGCCACTACACCACCAGGGAACTCCCTGAGACTTATTTTTTAACATGTATTTTTTGTACCGTATTGCCTTTTTAATATAAATAAATAAGAACACAGACTCTACCATTTTTATTTTCTTTAGCTGAGTAACCTTGGGAGGTTACTTAAACCTCTAATCCTGTTTCCACATCTGTAAAATGGGCTAAATAACTTCCTTTATGTGACTGGCATAAAAATGAGATAATATAGGGAAAACACCTAGTACAGTAACTGACCCAAAACTAGCTTTTGAGGCAAAGAGCCAGACCAGAAGTAATTTCAAAAGTAGCTATAGACAAGTAATGTGACTCCTGTGACCTGGTTGTCTTCAGCCCCTAGTTTGACCAGATAATCCCTAAAGCCCCTCATCTGAGTTTCTCTGTTCATTTGAAACCTGTTTCTTTTTTTCTTTATTGTTAGACTTATTGGGGTGACATCTGTTAGCAAGGATTCCATAGGTTTCAGGCATACAATTCTACAGTGCATTGTCAGCTTGTTGTATAATAAGTTCACCACCTAATGTGACTTCTCTTTCCATCACCTTATATTTAGCTCCCCCTCCCTCCCCTCCCACCCCCTCCCCAACCCACTCATCCCCAAATAAACATTAAACTATTGATTGTGTCCATGGGTTATTTGTTTGTTCATAGTGAAATAAGCCAGACAGAAAAAAACCAAAAACTGTATGACTTCACTCATGTGCAGTCATGAAACTGAAACCTGTTTCTTGCTAGAAGTTCTAGCTCCCAAGCCAGGAGGATTTTGGAGGAAATTAGGAGCTCCTGGGATAGGTGCTTTGGCACCCTCCCAGTTTCATATCAGATTGTAAGATCAGAGCATTAGATGTGAAAAATGGGTGTGGCTGTGTCAACGGAGTCCTCTCTTGTTTCCCATCACAGAGCTGCAATTGAAAAAAATTACAGTGACTGGGGGAAAGAAAATGAAACTGTGGAGGAAATTTTCTAATGTAGTGGCAAGGAAAGGCATGATTGTTGAGGAAATAGCCTCCTGGGTTTCATAAGATAGATGTCTTCTGTGGATGTCAGCAGGGGACTTTGTGGTAGCTGGAGAGAAAAATGTTTGTAATTGCGTGCTAGAAACAACCATGTATCTGGGCAACCCTAACTGTGGTCTTGAGGTCTGTGCCATGCTTTGGGACTGAAGGGGTCTGGAAACTATACTTAGGCTTGGGGCTAAAGGGGGAGCAGCAGCCCCAAAGGCCAGTGTAGTGAGTGGTCAGGGGTGTATGAGAAACCCCAAGGGAAACCTATTTCAGGATAGCTGCCCCTCCCTCCGTCTCCAACCTGAGAGGGTTGTGCATTATCTTCTTAAGAGAATATGTGAGTTTCCTCACAGAACTCAGACAGGAGAAGGCAGCTTGGTCATTCTTGGATATGTTGCCACAGTAGACACATGGTCATGACTCTGTCTCTTCCGTACAGGTGCTGAGGGATGTCCTCAAGGATCTCTACCACCTGCTGAAGCACGTAGTACATTTGGAGCCTGATGATGTGGCCAAGCTCCATGCCCAACTGGCCTTGGAAGAGCTAAATGAAATAATGAGAAACTTCCTGTTCCCACCTCAGAAGCTGGAGAAAAAGATCATGGTCCTGCCATAAACCTGGCTGGTTCAAAGGACATTCAATTGGCACAGAGGACCAAGCAGCCAGAGCAGTGCCCAAGCTTTCCAGCAGATGGCCCCACTGCTTCTTTAATGCTGGCCATATGGCCGACCCTGAAGGTGGCTTTATGTCTCTGGTCATTTGTGTCTTCAGGCTGACCTTCCTAAAACATCTGATTAGCCATCCTGTATCCAGTATGAAGTATGTGCTGTTAAGAGAAAAAAAGATGATAAATCTCATTAATCTGCACATTTTTCACTGTCCTGTAACATTTAGAGCAGGATGTCTACCTGGTGGAAGTATATTTTTAACACAAATGATGGAATTTGGTTAATTGGCTGTTTTCTTCTTGCAACTTGAGTAGAAGAGGTTGACCACCCAGAAGTCACATGTATTGATATTCTTTTGTGGTGAGATAGTTCTTCCTTGTGATAATGAGGAGCAGCCTGAGCTGTCATCCTTGGCTGCCCAAGAGGCATTTCAGAGTATGGAAATGCAGCTGGAGGTAGGGAATGCAAGGAATTGTTATCGAACATGCAGAATGGAATAAAATTACCCTGGCTGGAAAGAAAAACAGGTCTGAATCTGGTCCTCTGCTATCGAGATGGAAAGCTGTGGCATTAAGGAGGATTTGATCTCCAGAAAAGAGACTCAAGAAGAGGAGAAGGGTAAGCCCTGTGTTTGTCCTCCCAAGCCATTTTTTTTCACTCCCTCTGCTATTGGGCATAGAGTTGCCCTGATTATAGAAGAAAAGAGCCACAAACATCTCAAATGAGAGAGTTTATCTCCTGCGTTCAGCCCTCTGCTCCTTTAGAAAGATGAATGCCTGGACAAGGGGTTAGTAATCTTGTGTGCTGGAAAGTACATTGCTTGTTGGTTACCTGATGCCAGGTTTACTGAAATAATTTCAGATGTAGCACTGTGGGCGCCTCTTTATTTATACATTTTGGCCACAAAGACAGAAAGGAGAAATTGGCTGTTCCCGACAAGCCCTCCATATTGTCAACACTTTGACAAGGCTAACCCAGAGCTCCTGGATCAGTCCTCAGCTCTGCAGAGCCAGGTACAGAATTTTATCACAGGATTCTATCCCCACTCTTTGGGGTGAGCAGGCCCCAGGGAACCAAAACACAATTTCCCAAAACTCTCAGGTGACTAAAGGATCTATTTACAAACATGCCCATTTGCCAGTTAACAACAGGATATTTCTCTTTGCCCAGATTATAGACACAGTTCTTAGCTAAGAACCTTGGTGGTGAGTGTCCCTTGAAAGAGGTCTTCTTATAGTTATCAATCACAAATTAGTTTAGTGAGCAAAGAATTAGAACAAAGGTAGTGAGTGAGATGTTTTTAAGGAATATTTCCATTCAGCTAGGGTAGGTATGGATTAATTTCCATTCTCCAAATCAAGCATGTCTAGAAAAATCAGTATTGCGAATTTCAGATTGGCAAAGAATCTCCTTTGGACCAGCTGGATATACACTAAAAATTCTTGTTTCTTGGCCTTCCTTTAAACTGCATGCAACCCATTGCATATAATCACATTGAATATGTTAGGTAATTGGTTTAACTTATACCTTTGTTTGTATTAAATGCATTCTAGTTCTGAGGACATAGCCTAATTGATCACTTGATTAGACTGAGAAACTCTCTAGTCTAAGAACCTAGTCTCTAGGAACTGCCTCACAAAACATCCTAGTCCCTGCATCTCCATTTATAAATTACCTCTTAATTTGATTTATTTGGCAAGTAGCTAAAAGCATCTGTTCTTTATTGATTTTGGTGGATTCGATTGCAGAGTGACTTTTTTCTGACTTTGTCACCAAATTCAAGGGGAAGGTACCTTAATGTAACCCTCCTCAACATGACCAAAATATTGTTTCCAAATGATTAAATAATTCTTCCAAATGTGTGTGTGTGTGTGTGTGTGTGTGTGTGTATGTTTGTGTGTGTATGTGTATGTATACGTTGCGCACGCACACACACAGGAATATATAAAATCTCCATCTCTCGGAAGGAGCATGAGAACACTAAACTTTAGGATAGTGAAAACACAAAACTGAAAAAAAAAAAAAAAAAAAGGCACAGACTCCAGGGGTAATAGCGACACTTCCCTACGTGGGCCTGTGAGGTGTCTGGCTCTGTGTAATACCAATCGACTCGTGCCTATCTCGGTTCTCCCTGCCCCTTCTGGTCTCCTCCCTTCACTCTCCTGCTTAAGTTCTCCTGTCCTCTCATCTTCAGTGTCCTCCATCGCCCAGTGGTCCATCACCCAGACTTGTCTACATCACTCACCTGGCCTTTTATGTGGCCACTTCCCTCCTCTCCTCTCCTCTCTTCCCCTTCCTGTTTCTTCCTTCTCTTTCCAGGCCCGCTGTCCACAGCTCCCTTGAGCTGCAGAGGGTGGCATTGCAGTGGGAGACATGCATGAGGCCCAATGCTATGGCTGCAGCTTTGTGCCCAAGTGTTGTCATTCTAGAGAGTTCCCTTCTGTGTGGTGCTGTTCTTCCGTACTACAAACTTGCCCTTCTATAAGTCCACTGTTATTTAATCAGAAAGCTCTTAACTTTCATTTTGCTCCTTACCATCTCTCGACACACATAACTTTTTCATATTTCCTAATATTCTTCTGTTTTTTTTCACCTTTCTTTTCCATTCCCTTACTTTTCCTGTGGCTCTGCCCACCCATCCACATATAAGCTGAGGTGCAGGGGACTGCAGGGTAGGAAAGCAAATCACAGACAACAATCACAGCAATTTTATTTTTTATTATTTATAATTTTATTTACTTATTTTATGTGGGTAGTTCCCTGGCTGGGAACACAGCAATTTATTGAACACGTACTATGTGCCAGATGCTGTATCAGGCACTGAGAACACAGCAGTGAACAAAACAGACAAAACCCTTACCCTCAGGGAACCTTACTTTGTAGTGGAAGGAGATAGATAATAAGTAAGATAAATAATAGAGGAGTTCCCTGATGGTGTAGTGGCTTAAGGCTTCGGCGCTGGTGCTGTCAGCGCTGCGGCCTGGGTTCGATTCCCAGTCAGGGAGCTACCCACATACCAAAAAGAAAAAAAAAAAAAAAAAAAAAGATAAATAATAGAATAGACAGAATGTTTAATGGTGTTAAATGCTATAGAGAAAAATGAAGTCCGGAGGGGGTTGAGAAATGTATGGGGGTGGGAGTTCTAAGTTTAGGTAATTTCTCCAGAGAAGGCTTCACTGAGAACTTGATATTTGAGTAAAGATCCGAAGGAGGTGAAGGAGTGACCATGAAGATGTCTGGGGGAAGGGCATTCCAGGCAGAGGGAACGGACGTGCAAAGGCCTGGAGGTAAGAGTGTGTCTGGCTGGTTTGAGGAAGAGCAGGGGGGCTCTTGTGGCTGGAGCAAAGTGAGTGAGCAAGAGCAAGATGGAGGGGCTGAGGGGAAGGAGGTGAGGTGCCGAGCACATCAAGCCTGTGAACCACTCTGAGCAAGGAAGGCACACACAGACCTAGTTCGACCTGAAGCCCCTCCCTGCAGCTCGTTTTGGAAATTTCGATGATAAACACTAAAATAGGAGATACACGTAGCCGAAAGGAATTGCATACGCAGTCCCGTTTGTTATCGCGCTCAGAATGAAGCCGCGAGCCCCAACCTTTTCACCACCCCTCTTCTCTAGATTCAGCAGTTTCTTCTCGTTGGCCCAAAAAGAAAGAGAAAGCCAAATGCATTGATCTGTCCTCAGTCCACCCTTCTGCTCTGTCCCTTTGTCTGCAAGAGGGTGAATGAATGGAACATTGACCTGCCCCTGACTCTCACCGGCAGTTCGCTGCAGTGGAGGGATGGCTGAGACATCGGAAAGTTGATCAGTTGGTAGGAATGAGGTGCAGGTTGCCTCATCTGACCTGTATAACACCAGATTGGCTTCTGCAGTCTTTTTGCACAGAAATAAAAAAATGTTAGCTGGAATTTCAAAGGCAAGGGAAAGAATTAGAAACAGGAGCTGGGTTCTGGGTGGGCTGTGTGAGAGGGGCCACTATTCCCTGACCGCAAGGGGGTCTTCTTCCCCTGGCCCCTTTCAGCAGGCGTGACCTCTGAATGCTGGGCTGTGTCCTCCAGCAAGTTCTGCAGTCACAGCCATGCTGCAGTCACATGCAGCAGCCTCACTGCAATGCGCAGCACCTCTGACTTCCTTGCTCCACTCTGCTTGAAACACACTGGCTCCTTGGGGGTTGGGAAGTTGTCTTCTTAGAATATTGGCTGCTGCACTCTTCCCTGCTGCTGGCGGAGCTCAGGGCTGTGCTCAGGGCTGTGCTCAGCACACCTGCGCAAGCTGGCGAATGAGAAGGGGGTCAGACCCTCCTTGTCGCCGGCCCTAGAAGGGGCTGCACCCACTTATTTGAAGGGTCACCTCCTACCGTTTCTCCCCACAGTTCTTTTTTTGGGGGGTTGGGGGGTGAGTGGGGGGATGGGGGGTGGGGGTGAGTGGGTGGATGGGGGGGTGGCCCACAGTTCTTTATGCTGACTCAGTGGCTCTGTGCTACTAGGAGGGCTCAGGGATTGCCTCCCCTCCCCCAGATGACCCTGTGGGGTCCCCGTGGGGCATAGAATAACGTGATCAGTTGTTCTGTATTTCCTGTAGTCTGGAAAGTCGTGTTTTTTATCACAAGCTTTTCTGATTCTCATAACATCATGGAAAAAGGAAGCAAGCTATTGTTATCCCTTTTTGGTGGGATTTGGTCCCAAGACTCCTGGGTCCCAGAGAGACTCTTTGGAATACTGTGGCGCCTCTGTCCCCAATATGAGTATAGAAGCAAACGCTTTTTAACTAGAGCCCAGTAGAAGAAGCACACTCAGAGGTTCATATATACATGTGAGCCCTGGCATTTGGGTCCCATGAAGAAGTTGCTTCATCTCCACTGACACATGCTGAGGATGACACCAGAACCCCTGTGCCAGCCTCTGCCCTCTGAGAGTGGGAACCCTCAGGTACAGATGCCTGGCCATGTGCACTGTGTGTGTGTGTGTGTGTGTGTGTGTGTGTGTGTGATATGAATTACAACAAATTTAATGTACATGTAACAAAGACAAATTTACACAACCTCACCTTCATTCCTACCCTAAGATCGCCAGTTTGATGATGAACAAACTGATGAACAGTTTGGTGTATGTCCCTCCAGATCTTTCTTGTTTTTGTTTGTTTGTTTGTTTGTTTTTGGTGGCTCCCTGGCTGGGAATTGAACCCAGGCCGTGGTTTTGAGAGTGCAGAAGCCTAGCCATTGCGCCAGCAGGGAACCCCCAAGATCTTTCTTTCCTTTCACCCTTTCCCCAAATGAATACTAAAAACTTTACTGCTTTCAAAAACCAAAATTCAATTGTTCCCCCAAATAGTGTCGCGTACATTTTTTTCTCCTGTCAGTACTTACAGATCTCTCTCCTTTGTGATGGTGGCATGTCTGCCACTGCACAGATGAGCTACAGCTGGTTTAAGCATTTGTTACTTGATGGTCAATAGAGTTGTTTCTAGTTTCCAATGATTCTTCAGTGATTCTTAAACATAACTCTTTGCGCACTGAAGTGCTTCTATAGGTTAAGTCCTAACAGGTTGGAATGCTGGATCAAAAAGCTGTGAACATTTTTAATGTTAGTACCAAAATGTTCACCAAGAAGTTTGTGATCTTGTACATTCTCCCATTCTCAGCTGACATAGCTTCAATACCCATGAAATGTAGGTTCTGTCTCAACAGCAAAGTTTTAACACCATTCTCTAAATAATTCAAGACTAGGAAATCTTTAGGGACTGGAGTTTTCTGTGTACCAAAACCACCAATGGGGCTCCATAACACACTTTGTAAGTACATTCACCAGCAGCCATATCCAGCTGTAAATACTAGTTAGTGGCTTACAAGTACTCATCCTAGAGAGAAATCCAGAACTGTTGCAGGTCTACTCAAAAGGGCTTTTATCACACTCTCAGCTCTGAGACTTCGTTCTGGGTGTCAGGGCATGCTTTCTCATGGAGGTTGGAATGTCCCCAGGATAATGACCACAGTTCGCAAACTAAATTCAGGACATAGGGTCTGCTGGCCCCTCAAAGTATTGGTTCATCATGTAAAACCCGGGATGAATGATTGCAGTAGCTCTACATCGCTGTACATAATAATCAGCTAACACTATAAAGAGCTTCTTCTGCTCTCCTTTGCACTTGACATACGAGGACTGTCCAGAAAGTATCCAACCAGGTAATATGAAAAATAGAGGCATTTATGGCTGGATTTCTTTCCACACTGCCCTTGTATATTAATCCACTAAATCCTCACACTGGGCCTGTGAGGTAGGTATTATTATTATTATCCCTATTTTGAAGATGGGAAAACAGAGGCTAATTACTGGCCCCAGATTATATAGCTAGTGAAAAGTAGCCAAACCAGTACTTAGACCCAGGTAGCCCAGCTCCCAAGGCTGGGTTCTTAGTCACTGTGCTTTGCTGCCATCCAATAGATAGTAGATTTCCAAACTGTAAAACTTCTTAATATAAGTGGTTCCCCACTGCTTGTTTAAATGGACCACTTAGGTAAAGTTAAGCTTTGGCCCTGATCCCCTCTGGACAGTGTCCTCATATATCAAAACCCAACCTCAAACACCAGAATTTACCACCCATGTCTTATGTTTGACCTTATAGTTTGCCCAGCAGCTGGAGGAGAGATTTGCTAAAGTTCCCCAGCCCACTTGCTCCTATAGCAGTGTTTGCAAATTGCTTATTGAAAGGCTTGTTCTTCTTTCTGGGGTTGCTAAAGTAGTAGACATCTAAGATTACCTTCCTGGGAGCAGAGGAGGCAGGGAACCATTGTAGAAAATGTAGCAAGTCTTCCCATGAACTCCAGTCAGAGCCCAGAAATGTCCCCTTTTGGTTTTGGGGGTTTTGTTTGTTTGCTTGCTTTTGTTTTTATGTGGGTAGCTCCCTGGCTGGTTATCGAGCCCAGGCTACAGCGTTGACAGTGCCAAAGCCTAAGCCACTACACCACCAGGGAACTCCCCACTTTTGGTTTTGTTTGTTGTTTTTAGTTTGTTTTATCCTGTCAACTTTTATAAGTGGGGTTTCAGTTCTCAGATTTCATTTTTAGAATGGTAACAATGGATCATTTTCAACTGTTATTTCTTGCGCATATATATATATATATATATATATATATATATATATATATATATCATATATACATTAATAGCTTTGTTCCATACCATTCCTGAGAGAAAAAAATGAGACTAGAATTAATGCCCCTCATTTGCAGAAGAGAAAAATAAGGTCCAGATAGGTAAATTCTTTCAAATGAAAAGAGAAAGAGAAAAGGGGAGACATGAGGGCACTTGAGCAGAGAAATTTCTTCCTTTGTAAACTAGTTCTTAGTATTAACCAGTTAGCCAGCATTTAACTCCAGAGATGCAGAATCCATCACAGGATGCAGAGCTCCTGGGCCTTTGAGTGGTTTATTAAATGATGTAAGACTTAATCTTCACTGTCTGCCGTAAGAACTGAAGCCCACTCAGAACAGGGCCTGGGTGGGGCTTTTCTGATGTGCAGCCCTAGTCATCACACGCATAGGCAGCTTGGCGCTGGGGAGAACAAAGCTGTCTGCTCTGCATTTCTGGAGCCTCCGCCTTGAAGGAGCTACCCCCTACCCCCCACCCACCCCCTACATACAGCCTTTATTAGACCACATAACACCTTCAAAACTTCAGGGACCATATTAATCCTAAGGAAGGGCCATCCTAAAATTAGGCTGTCTTTACTAAAAGAATGGGGGTGCTGATGCTTCAAAGAGCTGGGGGTGCGGTGAGTTCCCCCCACTTCCCCAAAATCTGTATCACTGTTGGTCAGAGACTGCAAAGAACGAGGCTCTGGCATCAGCCATGTGGGTATTTCTCTGTGGCCCAGGCCAGGACCATGGGAGAGATATAGCCATGGGGAAAGAGAACTAAAGCCCACCAGCCTAACCCATCCTTTGAGTAGAAAAAGCCCCCAAAGTGTAGAAATTCTGTCATTTGGAAAACAAAAGCTAATCCCAATTTTCTTGTGGCAGCTTTGTCCTCCCACTAACAATGCTGGCTGGTTTTGCCCCAGTTCTGGAAAAAGGCAGCACCTTTGCCAACAAGATTGTATCACTCCAATTCCAGGTGGACTGCAGAGGTCTGGGGCTGACCTGGCCTGTCTGCTGCCGCCCACCCCTGCCTGTCTCCTGGCTCCCCCTCCTCACTTCCAGCTCAGTCAGCACACTTTCTCCTTGGCGTTTTCCCCTTCTCGCTTGAAAGCTCCTTGGTTTATTGTTAAATTGTTAAGGTCAGTGCATTCAAACGGGTGTGGCAGGGACGGTGCTAGAGGAAGACAGACAGACACTGTACACTCTGGAGCTCACCTTCAGGATTGGCTGGCCCGCTGCTGTCCACCCTGTGTCAGAAATGCGCTCGGAAATCTCAGCTGAGGAGCATCCTGAGGATGTGTTCTCTAAGCTGGATGCATAACGGAATCACTAAGGGAATTAAGAAAAATCAAAAGCGGGGGTTCCCTCGTGGTGTAGTGGCTTCTGTGCTTTCAACACCATGGCCTGGGTTCGATTCCCAGCCAGGGAGCTACCCCCCAAAAAAACCTAAAACAAAGCAAAGCTCAAGCCTGGGGCTCACCCCTAGTGATTCTGACTGAACTGATCTGGGATAGGGTCTAGGCTTTAGTGTTTTTTTAAAAAGCTCCCCAGGTTTTAAAAGTCTAATGTGCAGCAGCCAGACTTAAGGACCACTGCGTTAGCGCTTATCTGGTGAGAAAAGGGGTGTGTGTGTGTGTGGGGGGGGGGTGACAACAAAAAAGTTTATACACACACACATTATATATATATATCTGATAGGACATACTTTGGGGGTTCCCTCACATGAAGGAGCTAATGCGAACTGCCCCTACTCTTGGCTCTTCCATAACTGCTTTTATGAAGAACCCAGCTTTGGACCTCCTCTGTGACAGTGACTAATAATGTCTTTAATCAAGAAAGAGAGCATAAAGCAGAAGTGCCAGCACATTTAAGAAATGTGGTGGATGTTATTGTATCAAGAGCCAAATGAATTTGGAACAATGTTCCCTTAAGTGATTTGTCCCCCTCCTGCTGGTACGGCGACTAGGCGACTAGGCGACTAGGCCTGACTGTAGACCAGGATCGTGCTCCACTAAGTCTGCGAAAGTGTGTGTGCACTTGTGTAACGAACAGATATGCGTATGCCCGTGGATAGTGTTATGTGCACGTGCACGAGTGGACATGCACATGAGTACTTGCGTGGGGGTAAGTTTTCAATACCCAGAGGGGAGGACCTCTCCCTGGGGCTCCCTCGGGCAGGAGTGCAATGCTGTTGACATCATTCAGGAATAGCATCCTCCCAGGGTACTCCTACAGCCCATGTTTATGTGCACCTCTCTTTCACCCAGGATCTTTCACCCTCGTGATCCTGGATGAGGGGATGACTGGGGGCTGACACCAGCTGGGCTGCCCCAGGCACACCTTGTGTCCTGGCTCCGAGCTGTGTTACAGGGAGGAAGGGTCTTTTCCTAATTCACTCAGAGGTGCTGGATGAGCTAGCCACAGCTCTACATACTCCCGGCTACCCTGTGACAGTCTCTCAAAGAAACAGTGGGAGGGATTTAAATAAAGTAAATTACATGAGTTTTGGCTACAACTAGTCCTATTCTATATCCTGGCCTTCCCAACTTCACTGCTTTCTTTGTAGACTGAGGTTCTCAAACCTTTGTCACATGAACACATGAATGAATGAGGCTCTTCCTCACCCAGCCCCAGCTTAGAAAGAAATTTTGGGGAGTTCCCTGATGGTGTAGCAGCTTAAGGCTTCGGCGCTGGCGCTGTCAGCACTGTGGCCTGGGTTCGATTCCCAGCCAGGGAGCTACCCACATACCAAAAAGCAAAAAAAAAAAGAAAGAAATTTTGTGAACTTACAATTCATATCACTTCAAAATACCTTTTCAAAGAACAACAACAAAAAAAAAAGATAAAAAGAAAAAAAAATACTTTTTCTAATAGAAAATTTGGAGACTACTGAGAAAAAGGCAAAGAAAAAATCCGTCGTTCTACCACCCAAACAAGCCTGATCTCAGTGTCACGGTGTACTTTCCTGCCTTTTTAATTCATAAGATTTAAAAGAAAACAATGTAAATGTAGTCGTTCATACATACCAATTTTGTATTCTGCCTTTTTAACTTAACATTGTGTTATAAGCATTTTTGCACATTCCTATATTCTCTTCATGAACATGATTTATAGTAGCTGCACAATATCCCACCAAGAAGGTAGATTATGGATGAAAATTGCCTGGATTTTTTTGTGCATTCACCTAGGGGAGGAAGAGAAAAGAAAGATGGCCAAGAAGAGCTTTTTCTGTTCAGGGTTCCAAGAAAAGCATCTCTGGCTGGATCCGGTGTGATACTTGGTTGTCATGCTGATGCTCTCCCCTAACCCTGACCTCCAAGCCAGCATAAAGGAACCTGGCCCCTTAGTAGGGGGTGACTGTTGTGCTGCTAGTAGAGGTGCCTTAATTTGAAATGAAAACTATTCTTCCATCCAAGGACAGAGATAGATTAAAGTTAAAATCTCACCATTGTAACTGCAGGGCAGAAAAGTCCTTACACCTGCTTCTTCAAACATAGCACCTAGAAATGGGACTGATTGCAGAGCACTTGTCAGTAAGAGGGCAACGTTATGAAAGGATAGCGTTGTTTGGCCGTGGGTGCCTTGCTGTAGCAAAAGGCACACATTTTTTACTTTGAATTATGTATTAACTACTATTGCAGATTAAGCTGCCTGGAAGAGAAGGCCCTAGTCAGCTGGGGGACACAAGTTGCTATTCTTTGGAGGCCAGTTTAAGTTCACTTTCATGAACTTCAAGACGTTTTGATTGTGGTCAGCCCAGGGGTAGCTGAAGAGATGAAGCCTGGACGGAGGGAGGGAGACCTGGTAACTTGGCTGCCATCCCCCATCCTGCTTTGCTTCACTAGAAGCTGTGGGCTGAATGCCATGGAGAATCACTGAAGTGTAAGATCAGAGGGTGAAGGGGCAGCCTGTGGAGCAAGAATACCCCTCCTCCCCTCTCCCCTGCCCAGTCACTCACTAGGAGACCAGCAGAGCAGAGCACAGCAGCACCTGGTTACTGGCAGGGTTGTCCTGCAGCTTCTAGCACCATGACAAGAGAGATTGAATGGTGGATTCCTGTTGGTGCAAGCTATTTGAGCATTTCATGAGTTTGGATTTGAAATTTAGTGGAAAGATGAAATCTTTTTTTTTTTTTTAGACTTATTGGGGTGACATTTGTTAACAAGAGTTACATAGGTCCCAGGTGTACAATTCTATAGTGCATCATCTATGTGTTGCATTATGTGTTCACCACCCGGGGTCAGTTCTCTTTCCATCCCATGTATTTGGATCCCCCTCCCTCCTCCTCCCCAGAAAGGTGAAATCTTTGTTTGTGGAACTGTTAGCTTTGGTAACCTCAAACCCTCCAAAGCTTCGAGAATTGCTCTTTCAACCTTCCAAAGTGTAGAAGTCTCTTTTTTCTTGATAATTCTTCCACCTCTACCCCCACCTCACTTGTGCTCCAGGTAGTGACACGGCCTGCCCCCACCTCCACTTCCTGAAGGCAGCAGTCTCCTCTCAGCCCTCTGCTGTGATGTGTCTGCCTCCTAGCAGGTTTCCAACACCCCATTCCTGGTCGTACCCCCAAAATACCATCAGCTCAGCCATCCTTAAACAATACTTTCAACCTATTACTACCTTACTCAGACATCTTCAATAGTTCTCTGTCACCTACAGGATAAAATCTAAACTCCTTATTCGGTCATTCATGGCCTTCCAGAATCTGCCCTTAGCATCTTCCTCAGCAGCTAGAATTTCTCTCAGGCACTTCCTAAATAAGCAGACATGTTGCAAATTCTTTAGTATAAATTCCTTGTTTAATCCAGGCCTCTTCCTCACTGTCCTTCAAACACACTTCACCCATTCCTCTACCTGCTCTTGTTCTTAAGCTTTTCTTCCCATCTAGAATGCTCTTAACCTTTCTACACAGTCAGCTCAAGTTCTCCATGAAACTGCCCAGTCCAATCCAGCTCATGGAGATCTCTTTCCTGAAATTCTCAAACTCTTCTAATTGGATACTCTCATCAACATTTAATTATAAACTGCCTTGAATGGTGACTTACTTTTTCAATTGTATTTGTCATCAGAGTGGATAACCATCTAGATAGATAGCAGGGACCAGCTTGAGACTACCCAGTGCCCCTCTTACATGAATGTTGAAATGAAGCATGAAACCTTCTATGACTAAGCTGAATAGGGAGGCCTGTCCTCTGGAACCTGAGTAAAAGTCAACTCAGCAACATTTGCATTCACATTTTTAAGTGATTGGGTATGGAATTAGTCCTATTTCTAAATCCCTAGTGGTAAGCAGAGATAAAGCTGAGCTTTGTTGTATCAGCCTTTTAAAGATTCCCCTACCCAACTCCTCCTGAAGAGACAAATGCAAACAGGGCACCGCAAACCGGATTTGTTTGTTTGTTTGTTTGGTTGGTTGGTTGGTATGTGGGTAGTTCCCTGGCTGGGAATCCAACCCAGGCCGCAGTGTTGACAAGTGCCAGCACCGAAGCCTTAAGCCACTACACCATCAGGGAACTCCAAACCGCATGTTAAGTACAGGCAAGCACTCCCTGGCACAGACTGGCCACAAAGGTAAAGACTCCCAGCTGCCTGGTAGCACCAGGTCACTGGCTCTGCAGGTCAGAAAAAAGAGAATTTGCTGTCTCAGGCAAGCCAATTGGTATGGACAGAGTGTTTTCTCATGATGTTGCATCTGGGACCCGCTGTTCATTAAGGACATTTTAATTGACTAGTGAGGTTGTGCTGTACCACCCCGCCACCTATAAAACTCCCTAGAGCCAGCTGAGTGAGAGAGGCAGGAAGTCAGTGGGACAGAGTTGGAACCTTCAGAATGAACTAGATCATCCTAGAGGAACCCCAGGCTACTTGCGCCCGAGAAGTCATGTTGCCCTTGCCCTTAGGACCTGATCTTTCCACACTGGCTGCTCTATACCTTATGCTTCTAAACAGGTCACCTACAAGCAGCCAGTTGGCTGGATATGACTCCAACGCACTTTGCCTGGCCTGTGAAATATATTTTTTTGACATTTGAATTAACTTCCAACACTTAAAAATTAGATTTCACATAAGAATCTGGATTTCTGGCATCTCTTCACAAAAGAACACCTCTGTCTCACAGGGATATCTCCTTTAAGTGGGGTGTTCACTTTCCAGCAGGCTGAGCAACTCATTTTCATCCCTGCCTACCCACTGATTTTTTCCCATAATCTAAAATGTTGCAGATTGCAAATTTGGGTGGCAGGTAGAATTAGATAGCTAATCTCTGGCAACTTCAGGCTCTGTGATGCCCCTGGATGTGGAGGAGGTGGCCCAGGACTCTGGGAGATCATAATACAATCAAGACAAAAAGCATTTGCCATGAACAATGATCTCTAAACTTCCTGTCACCATGGGTCACATCCTATAGGAATGGGCATGTAGAATCCACAGCATGAACAAGTGAATGCAGTTCCCTGGTTGAGATTAAATTAACTGGAGCTAACTCTTACTGAGCACTTACTCTCAGCCAATCTCTTCAATCCTTAAACACCCTTGTAAAGTAGATACTCAGTTCCATTTCTGGGGGGAAGAGTACTAAGGTTAGTGCCATACAACTGGCAGATCTTATTCAGGGGCTTCTCTCTCTACCCGTGCATTATTAGCCCTTATTAGGGCCAGTCTTAAGTGCAAAACACACAGCCATTGTGGATTCAATGCTAGTTCTTAAAAGCATATAATAAAGAATGTTTAAATGATGTAGCACATTAGTGATGATTTTTCTCAAGCAAAAGTGTGAAATGATTTTTACTTCTGTAATGCAAGATGAGAGTGGGTGGGTCACAAGTGCCTGAGGACCTTGCTTACCTGGGGGACGGAGGAGTGAGCTCCATGACCCAGAGTGAGTGAAGGCGGGTAGGCAAGTCTGAGAGCCTCTAAGACTTCTGAGAGGAGCAGCTTGAAGACTGCAACTGAGATTCCTATAAACTTGTGGCTGCTTGGAAAGAAATGATGGAATTATCTCAGGTGTGCCTGGAGGACATGTAAATTTATTTTTACTAGTCTTTATTATCATTTCTCTTCAAGTTTTTCCGAGATTGAGAAACTCAGTGTGTCCAGCTGGTTCTAAACTTCCTTCCTTTACTAACAACTCCCACCTCTCCCCAACTCCCACTCACCTCTTCTAAGTCTAGCACCAGCTTTTAGGGACCCGGAAACCACTGGCGATGAGGTCAGTTGGGAAATTAGGAGGTCATGGATGTCGGAAATAAAGGTGTAAAAAAGGGGAGGAGGAATCGGTTTTGGCTTTAAGACACTGGAACTTCTGAGGTTCCTGATAACCATTTGCAGCTTTAAAGTCACCAGCGCCCCGCTGCGGAATTCAAAGCTAAGCTTGTCATAATTGTTAACACCTTCTTTGACCAGTCTTTTTATATTTGACAATTATTCTCTTCTGCGCCCCTTTTTTGCCGGCAGGAAGGTTCTGCTGTCTTGGTTTTAGGGTGTACCCTATACCGCGAGCAGCCCCTCCGCGTGCAGAAGTCGGAGGAAGCTTTCTAGCGGCTCGTCCGGCTTTGCAGGGTGAGTAGCTATTCAGGCTTAGAAAGCGGGGCGCGGGGGAGAGGGGGCCGGAGAGTAAAAATTTTGGAAGGCCCTATGGGTTATACTGAAAGTTAACAACGCTCAGGTTCTAGGTTGAGCACAATGACCGCCACTCTCTGGGCCCCTGGCCCCGGGGAGAGCACGGAAGAGCTCAGGCTTTGACCGGGTTAAGGGAATCCAGTTTTCAAGGGCGCAGAGACTGCTTGCTGTCTGCGAACCGGAGGAGCCGCGTCCATGCGGATTCCTGCATCCTGCCGAGCGCAGGCCGCTTGGCGCTCCCTCCGTCCGAGCCGGGGAAGGGGCGCTCCCTCACGGCCCTCGAGGGAGCCCTCCCACTCTAACTTTTCCGGCCCCAGAACCGGAGGAGGGCGCCTCTCCCGGCGAGGACGCGCTCCGTACTTAAAGGCGGCTCGGCGGGGCCGGTGCTTGTCAGTCGGAGCGCGCGGCGACGGCGGTGCACCCGTGAGCGAGGCGCGGCGGCGGCGCCGGCGAGGGGTGGGAGGAGGGGCATGGAGCCTCCGCGGGCCTGCTGAGCACCGGAGCGCGGGCAGCCGGCGGCACGGTGAGCCCGGGCCCGGCGGGTCGCTTTGGGGGGCGGGCGGCGCGGGGACTGCGCAGAGCACGGGGGCGCGCGGGGCTCCGTGGGTGCCCCGCGGACCCCAACCAGCTCCCCGGGCCGTACGGGCGCCGCGTCCAGCCCCGGGGGCGGGCTGAGGGCTGCGGCATCTCTCGGCTTCCAGGCGGCGGGTCTTGCAGCCCCCTCCCCACTGACCCCTCCTCCCTTTCTTTCTCCAGCCTCTCCAGCCTCTCCTCCCTTCCTCCCTTGCGGCTCCTGTTTTGTGAATGGATTAGGAGGCGGACGGCGGTGCGGAGCACAAGGCTGGCTGGAGCCTCTCCCTCCCCCACGCCCGCCCGCGTGTTCGCACCTGTCCTGGCACCAAGATACTCCGCGCCCCGGTTCCTGCGGGTCAGCAGGGCCACATATTCGCGGGCCTGGGCTCCCCTTCCCTTGCTGGCTCGGAGGGGCCGGGAGCAAGAGCTCCCGCCCCGCGCACAAGTTTCCGTTTCGCCGCGTGTGGGCCCCGCAGCAGGGCACACCTGTCAGCTGGAGAGGCTGCAGCCTGGGCAGCCACGCAAAGTTTCGGGGGGTGGATTGGCAGTGTGCGTCTTTGGTGGGGGGTTTTCTCTTTCCATCGTCTGGGGGGAGGCGGTCTTAGGGATCGCCCCTAATCTAGTGCCCTTCAAGCTGGGTGCGCATTAACCTAGGGGGGCCGAGCTCCTGTGAATCTCTGCTGAGAGAAGGCGGTAGGAGGTGGGGGGTGAGAGGCGGTCTAGGCTCCCCTCTGCTGGTTTGGGGTGACATGGCCCCTTATCTGGGCAGGGGCACTACAGCCAGAACCTACCAGCGCCTGATTGTCCCCGAGATCATTGGCTAAGGGGCCTTCTTGGTCCCCGGTGGAGTAGGGGACGCTGGGGTTAGTGCCTCCAGTTCCTGCGCCTGGTGTGGGGGTCCCGCCCGGGAATGGAGGGGGCCGGCGACACCGGGGATACTGCCTTTGTTTGCAGACACACTTCGCCAAGGTAGCAGGGCCCCCAGCGAGCTGAGCAGGGCCTGGTTCGACTGATTTCCATGGGTTTTCTGTTCTTTACCAGCTGGGTGGTGGGAAACCGGCACGTGGGTGTGGCCGGCACCGCCTTAGCCAGAAGATGAGGCTCAGGCGGGGTGGGGGGGTGAGAAGCGTGGCGAGTGCCTTCCCGGCTTGCATTAACCTGGTGGGCACCGCCTCTGGCACTGCACCGAGGCGGGGCGCCAGTGCCCGGCAGGTTGGCGGAGTGGCCTCGGCGCCCCCCACCCCCGTCCTTTTCCAGATCGCAGGTGGGCAGTGGCGCCTGCAGCGCCCCCTCAGCATGAAAGCTCTAGAGGGGGAGGGGGGCGCTCCTGGGCCGTGGGAGCATGGTCTGGGGGCTCCTGGGCTGCAGGCGCGTGCCAGGATAGGGTGGGGGGACCAGGGAGGGATGGGAGTCCTGCAGAGGACACGCGGCATTCCCGGAGAGGCAAGACTGCCAACAGCACTTTCCGGACTGAAGCTGCTGGAACGGTGCTGGTGCCTGGATCTCGGGCTAATTTAGGCAGTGACTGACTGTTGTAAGAAGGTGTGTTTGTGTTGGGGTGCTGCTCAGGGGTCGGCTTCAGCAAGACCTAGAGTTGGAGCAAGCTTGGAAAGCTTGGAAGTGAGACCTCATTGTCTGTAGAGGGCGGGTGGTAGTAATGGGACTCTCCAGTTTAGGCATGCCCCCCACACACACACCTCCCTGCACAATCCGTCTTCCCACTTGGGTAGTCCTTCATGGCTAGAAGTGCTTCGGTTTTCAGGGAAATGATTTACCTGAGACCTACGGAGCAAGAAACCATTAGAACCCCGCTGTTAGGGGGGATACCAAGTATGAGAGAACTTGGGCAAGGTCAAGGCAGCCAGGAGGTGGTAGAGCCAGTGTCTCCAGCACAAGGCTTAAGTGCCTAGTCCTGGGCTCTTTTAATTAAAACACAGCTGTTTGCAATGGGGCAGATGCTAGGAGCCCTGGCTCAGTTGCAGATGAATTCCAGCTGCATTTTCAGGCATGGTGGGGCAAGGGGATGAGCACAGAGATTTCTTGCGGGCACTAGGACCAAGTAGATGGGGCTTCTCAGGCAGCCACCTTTCCCAGGCAGCTGCAGTGTGGTTGCAGTTCCCTCTGGTGCCCTGAGCGCTGGGCTTCCAGGAGAGCTGTCCACATCCCAACTCTCATTTCCCCTCCTTTCCCTTGTCTGACTGTTGCTTTCCCTTTCTTTCCCGCCTCTCAAGTACATGACAAAAAGGCAAGAAAGCGGAGAACACAGAAGTTTTCTCTACTGATTTTTCTGTTTCAAGGAAGGGAAGCTGTTTCCTTCTTTTTCTGCCCTGGCACCTCTTTGTTTCCTGTTCTCTTTTCCTCCCCCACTTTTTTCGTGGGCCTCATTGGTGGCTTTCCTTCACTGGCAAATATTCCCCTCCCAGAGAGTGCAGGTGGAAAGCCCTTAGCCACTGGCTGCTGCCCAGTCTGCCTCCCTCTCCCTGGCCCCTTGTGTGCTCACAGGCACCTCAGGCTCACCCCACTGTTGCTTGCCTATAAGAGTTTTGGGTCAGGCAGATGCCAGTTCTGTCATCCATCAGCTAGGTATCCCTGTAGCTCTCTCCTGCTTTGGTTTTTCTAAAATAATAAATGCTACTAGAATTGCTTTATTATGTAACCAATTTAACCCACTAAGAGGCTACAGGATTAGTGTTGCCATCCACATTTTACAGATGAATTAACTAAGAGACAGTCACACAGACAGGAAGTGGCAGGGCTGGGATTTGAACTCCAGCAGTCTGGCTTCTGAGTCAGTCTTCGTCATGCACAGTAGTGGAAACCGTTTTTATTAGTGGGTCATTTTTTCCTGTTCTGGGCCAAGCTCAGGGAAAATGCACCCACTCCCACTGACTGGAGATGGTGCCTCTTTTTGTTTGTTTGGTTTTTTTTTTTTCTTTGTTTTTTACTTTTATTTGGAGATGGCACCTCTTGCCTGACCCCGTATCTCCCGCCTTCCCCTGCCAGATGCCGGTGCAGCTGACGACAGCCCTGCGTGTGGTGGGCACTAGCCTGTTTGCCCTGGCGGTGCTGGGTGGCATCCTGGCAGCTTATGTGACAGGCTACCAGTTCATCCACACAGAAAAGCACTACCTGTCCTTTGGCCTATACGGTGCTATCCTGGGCCTGCACCTTCTCATCCAGAGCCTGTTTGCCTTCTTGGAGCACCGGCGCATGAGGCGGGCAGGCCGGCCACTGAAGCTGCCCTCCCCACCACAGCGCTCGGTGGCACTCTGCATCGCTGCCTATCAGGAGGATCCCGACTACTTGCGCAAGTGCCTGCGCTCCGCCCAGCGCATCGCCTTCCCCAACCTCAAGGTGGTCATGGTCGTGGATGGCAATCGCCAGGAGGATTCCTACATGCTGGACATCTTCCATGAGGTGCTAGGCGGCACTGAGCAAGCCAGCTTCTTTGTGTGGCGCAGCAACTTCCATGAGGCTGGTGAGGGTGAGACGGAGGCCAGCCTGCAGGAGGGCATGCGCCGAGTGCAGGACGTGGTGCAAGCCAGCACTTTCTCATGCATCATGCAAAAGTGGGGAGGCAAGCGAGAGGTCATGTACACGGCCTTTAAGGCCCTTGGCGATTCGGTGGACTATATTCAGGTAAGGGTGCCTCCTCTCTCCTCCAGGAGTTTGTCCAGTGTGTTGTGTACATGCTTCCCTTGTGCTTAAGAGGGCAACAGGCATAATGGTTCTGAACAGTCCTGGGGTCAAAAAGACCTGGAATGGAATACTGGTTCTGCTGTCACTCAGCTCTGTGACTTGGGGCAGGTCTCTGGACTTGTGTCCTAATACCAAACAGATGTATAGCATTTACTTCATACCAGACATGGTTGCTGGCACTTCATGCGTATTAGCTCTTGTAATCTTCCTAAAACTCCTAGGGAATAAGTACTACTATTCTCTCCATTCATAGAAGGTGAACCTGAAGCACAACCTGCCTGATGTCATGCAGTGGTAAGGTGCAGAACCAGGATTTGAGCCCTGGCAGTCTGTCTTGCATCTCTTCTTATCCACTGTGCAGTAATGCTTTACCACGGGCCACGTGGGGATGAGCATCTTCATAAAGAAGTGTGGTGAGGAGCAAAAGACATTGTGCCCGAAAACATTCAAATATTGTTTGTTATGGGCCCAAAAGTCCTTCTCTTCCCAGTGTCAAATTCACATCTGTGCGGTGGTGGGACACAGATGCAAATCATCCCACAGCTTGATTCTGCAGCAGCCTTGGCAGGACCAGGACCGTAAAAAGGCCCTGCCTAGCTTCCAGTCAAAGGGGTCACTGATACCTGCCTGGACATTTTCTTAGATTGAAAAGGTTAATATAGCTCCAGTTTTCCAATAACAAAACCTAGAGAGAACTGATTAAACCTCACGCATTTCAGCACCAAGTAGAAACTGATACCCAGGACCCCAGGTTTCTGGTCTAGCATCCACCCTGTCCATTCCTCGATTCCTGCCCTTCTCTGTACTTGCCAGAGGCTCTGCCCATCCCTGGAATGAATAATGGCAGCTGTGGTAGCTCACCTGTGTACTAACTCAGTCTTGCTGAGTACTGCAATATTTAAATGTTCTAGACTGTACCCATCTACAATTAGCTTGCCACAGTTTTTGGTCTTGGCTTCTTTTGAAAGTTGCATCCTTGCATGAGAGGTGGTACATTTATCTTTTTCTGTCTTCTTAGGCCCAAGGACCTCAGACTTGTAGGAAGAGATGTAAGGCAGTTCTTGATTCTTTAATTCACCTAGAGTCAAAGAGCCTTTTACTTTCCTGAGGACTCAGGAGGCTTAGGGAAAGCCTTTGGGCCCTGGCATCTGCTCAAGACAGTGACTTCGTCGTCTTCTCCCTTGAAGCACAGGATCTCCCAAACTTTCTCTGTCACACATCCTCCTTTCCTAATTGTTTCCTTTTTTTTTTTTTTTTTTTTTGCTTTTTGGTATGTGGGCAGCTCCCTGACTGGGAATCGAACCCAGGCCGCAGCGCTGACAGCGCCAGCGCTGAAGCCTTAAGCCACTACACCATCAGGGAACTCCCTCCTAATCATTTCCTGTGTGTTCTGGTGGATCAGCCACTAGGTACACATACCTGAGCCAACCTTTTCCTTAGGGCTCTAGGATCACTGCCTGGGACAGCCTTGCTGGGCATTTCAGCCTGTCTTCCAACGGCCTTGCTGAGGGTGTGTTCTTCACTCTGTGGGAGATAACCCTGCCCCAGGCAGTGGGGAAACCCAAGTAGCCAAAGTAGCCAAGAGCTCTAACTTCCTGCTCAGCTAGAAAGTCCTCCCTGGAGTGAAGGAAGCTGAGCAGCAGGAAGAATGGACTGGGGTCAGGGCAGGAAGTAACCATGAGACTAGCAACACCGGAAAGCTTGGCTTGTAAACTAAAGTGGTTCTTTGAGTCTGGCCCTGAGGCTCCCTGGGACCTTCCCAGCCAGGGCCAGATTATAAGAATGTGTGGGCAAGGAGGTGGGAGGGAGCAGGTGTGATGCTCTGCCTGGTTCCCCATCAGCTTTCTGCTTGTCTTTGGCCACCATGTTTTCCAACATGGAGAGAGAAAGCTTGGGTAGGGTGCCCCCTTTCTGCAGATCAATGGGTTCACACTCAGCACATTCAGTAAAAGATTTTGGGCTTTTGCAGAATGGGATTTGGGCTCATCTATGGATACTATTCTTTGCTCTGTCAGGAAACCAATTCCCCTGCCCAGTGTTTATTTGGGCTCTTTATACCATCTTAGTACTTTTCTAGAAAATGGACAAGGAGTCAGGCACCAAGGCAAGTGTTCGAAACCCAGGTTCAATAATGGGGCTACCTGTTAAGAGTCAGACCATCACCTTCCCTAGGAGAGGAGGGCTGGTGGGCAGGATTTGATCCAGGATTTGGAGGCAGCTGCAGCCAGATCCTCTGTGCCCATCTAGAATATATAATCCAGGTGAGAGCAGGAGCAGCCCTTGGCCATACTGTGCCCTGATGTGAGACTTGTTGGCCAAGGGAGCATCAAAGGCCTGGCCTTTGTGTGTGTGTGTGTGTGTGTGTGTGTGTGTGTGTGTGTGTGTGTGTTGGAAGGTGGTGGTGATGGTGCTGTGACTAGGTAGATACATCCTCCACTTGGGCTGTGGCTCATCCAAGAGGCCAGAGGCTGAAACAGAGAAGACCCTGCCATTAATATCCTATGGGGTAGCTTTGGGCAGTAGCCTCTGTCAAGAGCCAGTTCTTGGCCTTCTGAGGAGTGTCTACTGGCCTTGGTCTAGACATGTGCCTGTCATCTGATTTCAATGACTTGTTCCTTCTTTCTTTCCAAAGACCCAGAGAAACATTTTGAGACCATTTCTCCAGAGCATGGCTTCACAGGGGCTAAAGATTTAGCCAATTCTCCCTTCCCAGGCATAGCACTCACAGTCCCCTGGGTCTCTCTCAGCCTGGTGACTGTCAAGCCTGGTATCTAAACTCTCCTTTTCTTTACTTTCCTTTGTTATTCACTTCACCTATATTGGTGTAGATCTCTTTCCTAGTGGCTGGAAGTGAATCATAGAAAAGGGAGTTATATTCCTCGGGAAGTCAGTGGTGGAGGGCCGGTAGGTCAAAATGGGCTGACAGTGCATTCCCTCTACAGGTGTGTGACTCAGACACTGTACTGGATCCAGCCTGCACCATCGAGATGCTTCGAGTCCTAGAGGAGGACCCCCAAGTAGGAGGAGTCGGGGGAGATGTCCAAGTAAGAACTAAGGATTCCTGGGGGTGGGAGTCTGGACTTTCTGCTTCATAATCCAATTAGATATGCCTGGGAAACAGACATCTTGACTTCCTAGTGTTTGCAGGAAGTGGGGAAGTGTTCCTCTGATAGTTTCCCGGGTACAAAAGGGCTCACTTGCTATCCAACCCCTTTCCTGCTCTTTTTCAACCTGAAGGGAAAATAATTATTTAACAGATATGTAGAGAACCTACATGCTGCTGGAAGGGGCACAGTATTCTGAGGCCATTTATCCTGCAGGGTGCTTCTTTTTTGCCTGGTAGTGCAGCAGGGACCTCCCTTGAGAAGCCCTTGCTCTTAGGTTAAGTTGCACTCAAGAGCTCTGGGCAGTGTGGTCAGAGTAAGGGACTGTCTCTTCTTCTAGATTGTACTGCTGGCAACATACCACTGTCTTCCCGAGCTTTCCAACTGAAAGGTCAGGACAGGTGGCTGGGTGTTGCTTTGCATCTTTCTCAAGGCCTTCTCTGCCACTGCCACAGGCTCCTGAGACTGAAGGTGGCTTTGATTGCTAGACTAACTTCACTGGGACCATCAGTGCAGATGATACAATGAAGAGTTAGGGCTAGTGCTGGGGACAGTGACTGGGTGTGGGTGGCTCCTCTGAGCCTCAGGCTTCCCAGCTCTGGCTGAGCTAGGACTAAAGGTCAGGCATTTAAGCAATGGGCTACACAACTCAGGGTAGGGAGGCCTCTTGTTCCCCCGTGTCTGTCTCCTGGGGCTCGTGGTCTTATGTGAGGAGGCCCAGCATCTATGGTTCCCTTGCAGATACTCAACAAGTATGATTCATGGATCTCCTTCCTGAGCAGCGTGAGGTACTGGATGGCCTTCAACGTGGAGCGGGCCTGCCAGTCCTACTTTGGCTGTGTACAGTGTATTAGTGGGCCCTTGGGCATGTACCGCAACAGCCTCCTCCAGCAATTCCTAGAAGATTGGTACCATCAGAAGTTCCTAGGCAGCAAGTGCAGCTTTGGGGATGACCGGCACCTCACCAACCGAGTCCTAAGCCTTGGCTACAGGACTAAGTACACAGCACGCTCCAAGTGCCTCACAGAGACCCCCACCAAGTACCTCCGGTGGCTCAACCAGCAGACCCGCTGGAGCAAGTCTTACTTCCGGGAGTGGCTCTACAACTCTCTGTGGTTCCATAAGCACCACCTCTGGATGACCTATGAATCAGTGGTCACAGGTTTCTTCCCCTTCTTCCTCATTGCCACAGTCATACAGCTTTTCTACCGTGGTCGCATCTGGAACATTCTCCTCTTCCTGCTGACGGTGCAGCTGGTGGGCATTATCAAGGCTACCTATGCCTGCTTCCTTCGGGGCAATGCAGAGATGATCTTCATGTCCCTCTACTCCCTTCTCTATATGTCCAGCCTCCTGCCAGCTAAGATCTTTGCTATTGCTACCATCAATAAGTCTGGCTGGGGCACCTCTGGCAGAAAAACCATTGTGGTGAACTTCATTGGCCTCATCCCGGTGTCCATATGGGTGGCAGTCCTTCTGGGGGGACTGGCGTACACAGCTTATTGCCAGGATCTGTTTAGTGAGACGGAGCTAGCCTTCCTCGTCTCTGGGGCCATCCTCTATGGCTGCTACTGGGTGGCCCTCCTCATGTTGTATCTGGCCATTATTGCCCGGCGGTGTGGGAAGAAGCCAGAGCAGTGCAGCTTAGCTTTTGCTGAGGTGTGACAGAACCCTCAAGCAAGTGGGAAAAGTGCAATGGGTGAGGGAGGGAAGGGGAATGGATGAGAAAAGATGGGGTGGGAGGGAGGAGGGAATGCTGTTTTAGTTTCTTAATGGTCCAAAGGACAAATGTGAAGTGCAAAGAACAGTGACTATATATGGCCTAGGGCAGCACTGTGTAGAGGAGGCAACACTGAGTCCAACTCGAGGGCATGGAGGAGACTTATGTTACCAGGTTGCCTGTGTGCTCCATGGTGGTCTCGGGAAAAGATTCCATTTCCTGCCCCAGAATCCAGAGGGAACTCAGAAGTGTGAGAAACCAAACAGTAAGTTCCATTTAGTGGCAACTTCTGATAGGTAAGTGAGCAATGCCCGCCTGTGGGAAGAGTCTCTTAGTCCATCTGAGCACAACCAGAGGTGGTGGGAGAATTTGAGATCTGGGGCCATCTAGTAATGTATCCCCGCCTCCATCCAGTTATCAATGCAATAAGATTGTGCCTGTGATACAAGGCCCAGAAGCCTGACCTCTGGGCATCAGCAAACAGGGTCCAGGAATGGTGTTTTATTATGTGGTATACCCCATTCCACATCTCCACATCCCAAGGATAAGCCAAACTAGCAGGGAGTTAAAACTGCACTGCTTTTAAGTGTGTGTGTATATATGTTAAAAAGGAAAGTTTGCCAGGAGGAACAAAGATTGGTGGTGGTGCTAAAAGCCATGGGCTTTTGGGCTGAATGTATTCCACCTGGCAATTGCCCAGACATGTAGATTAGCCTGCGGTCTCTGCTGGGAAGATAAAATGTTTTGGTCATCTAACCCCAACATGCTTACAAAGGAAGTAAAGTTTCAGGTATTTCAACTTGCATACTGCTAAATTCCTCTCTCAAATTCAGCTCTGAGTCCAAAGTTAGCCTCATTTGGCTTTCTTTAAGGTGATGTAGTCACCTCTTCCACCCTCCACCTCATCGGATAAGTTTTTCAAGGTGGCAAGTGAGGCAGAGCCTGGACTCTCACGGGCACCTCTGTAACAGACAAGCCTGCCCTCAGCACAAGAGGGAAAAACTATAAGGAGTCTCTGACCAAACTGGAACTGCTTGGAAGCATGCCACACTTTAATTCTTGACAATCATCTGTAACAGAAACTCAAGCTGGTCATCTTTGAGACTGTCCATTCTCCTCAATGGCTTCTCCAAGCAATTCTTACAGCCAAGCCATGGACAGTCATTACTGCATTTGCTTGCTTCTTTCCAAAAACCAAACTAGAAGATGGGATTGGTTCCTAAATTCCCATCGCAGGCCTCCTGGGGCTTTTATTTCCCTCTACTTTTGCAGGGGAATGAGGGAAAGCCATTTTCTAGCTATCTGCAATCCAGACTGTGCTCAGCTCTTGGGTTTTAAAACCTGGGATCTTGACTAAGCCTCTTGACTTAAGGGTTGTTTGCTTGTGTGTGCTCTCTCTCCAAATGTCCATTCCCAGGAGGGTCCAGCTACCCTCTCAGAACCAGCATTAAGGTAGAGAGTTGAGGAAGCAAGCCTCTGTTGTGCCCAGGTGCTTCTTAAAAAGGAACACAGTGTCCTCTGAGCCACAGATTGGCACACCCTGGTGCTTTCATTCCTTCATCTCCCATGAATGGTGTGGCCAACACTGCTGCATCACACAGACCTCAAGCTTCTGTTAAGACTGCTGGCTGATGTCAGGCCCAATCCATGAAGGCTGGGAAGAGGCAGTAGGCACTTACTAAAGGCAGTTGTCCGAGGCTCTTCTGTGTTTTTGCTGGCCAAGAAGTAAACTATTTTGAGAACTACAATGGAGGAAATCCGGTCAGCCAACTGCAGAGCTCGGACTTCACTAAGGGCTTGTTTTTCTTCAACTTTTACTTGAAGGTATAGGCCGGACTCCCAGATGGAAAACTCTTGGCTGTCCTACCATCAGCTCTGCCTTGCACTGTGTTTATCAACTTTCCTCAGACCAAGAGCAGGCAGGTACAAGTAGTGGGCTCACAACATTTGACCTCGACTGGTTTTTCTAAGTTATTATGTACATTTTTCAGCAGTGAAACCAAACTGGGTCTTCAGCTTTATCCCCATTTCTTGCAAGGGAAGAGCCTTTATACAACTGGATACATTTTGGTTTTTCTTCATTGAGAATTTTAACTGTCTTTTGTATTATTTCTACAATAACTTGTAAACATATTTATTTTTACCTGCTTTTTTTTTTTTTTTAACTTTTCAGGTCAAATTTTTTATACTGCACTTATTTGTCAAAATAAAGATTCTCACATAATGCTGGTATTTCTGACCTACTTCCTCCCTCTTTGAATTTAATGAAAGCTAGCTCTTTATTCTAGTTTCAAAAGTGGCACTTGAGCTAGAAATAGTTAAGGGAATTCCAGTGGAACTCAGAAGCAGGGTAAGTTGTCACAGCTGCCTCTGTAGGCCTGTAGGGGAATATAGTAGGCCTACCTCGATGATAACTGTACAGCTATGGAGCTTAACTTTTATTATTGTAGAGGGTGGACAGGGTCTTTGGTGAAATTACTGGCAGATGAGTGAGCTAATGCTAAAAATCAAAGCTTGCTCCCTTCTTGAATGAAAGCATTTTATCTGGCAAATAATGCAGGATTGTGGCTAAGCTGAAACAAGGAAAAGCAGTGGGTAAACTTCCTTTCCTGTGAAACAGGTAACAAAATGGAGTGACATCAGCAGCCCTCTCATCCCATTTATTAAAGAAACAGTAAGAAAAGATACAATGCAGGAAAAACACCAACCATCCTTTCACATCAGGCTGAACAAAGCACAGTGATTTCTGCCCTTTACCCCCCACCCCCCCACCCCAGTTCCCATCCACATCAGTTTAAATTTTGAGGTTCTTTGATTGGGAGTCAGTGGAGAGGGAGTTGGATGAGCAGTAGAGCCTTGATTCTGGCCTCCTCTAAGTCCTAGAGAAGGAAGGTGCAGAACCAGTCAAGCAGAAAATGTATTTGGTGGGTCTTTGAAGTGGTTGTCCACCTCCCTGTTCTGTGTTCAGGCCCCCCAGGGAAAGGTATGGCAGTAGAGGATGACCAGGTCCAAGCTGCCCAGGTCAGAGCTGCTGAAGCATGGTCCGTTCACCAACGCAACATTTCTAGAGAGTAGTGAGTTGATTCTCCAGTGGTAAGCAGGGGACTACATATGAATTGGGACCTGCAGGCCAATGTATCCCTGAGGAAAAGTCCACAAGAACAATTCAAGAAACTAGTAAGAAACAAGGGGCAGAAAGCTGTGGGGCAAACACAGACGGCTTCTGGAAGGCTGGAGATCCTTTCTGTCAAGGCCAGGATCATTCCCACCTGCCGTAGTCCATGTCCCACAAATAACATTTCACCTTCAATCAAAAAAGAAGCAGAGGGAAAAAGATGGCTCATTTGAACTTGAGCCTTAGCTATGTACTTCAGACCATAGCTCCATATCTATTCTTTTATCTAACACAGCCTCTGCCCAGAACCATGGTGCCTGGAAACCAAGGTGGTCCTGGAGAGAAAATGCTGTTTAAGGGTGTAACATTCCATTTGGGTACATTGCAGCCATTGGACCCCCTGGTCTGGGAAAAGCAGGGTTTGTGCCAGGAAGACTCCCCACTCTAGGAAATGGGACCAAAGTCTTGGCTACAGGGCCATTCATCCTTGGTAAGGAAGCTGGGTTTAGACCCAGGGTCCCAGTTGGCCTTGCAAAAGGAGCTGGGTTTATACCCACAGGGCCTGCAGGAGAAGAGCCCAGGGGCCCAGGAGCTGACCTGGGGAAGGTAACCTGACCAGGGCCTAATGGGCCAGTAGACCTTGGAAAAGTAGCTGGACTTGGACCCTGTAAGCCAGGGGTTCTTGGGAAGTTAGCTGGGTTGGGTCCTAGTGGTCCACCAGAAACTCTTGGGAAAATTGCTGGATTCGAGCCTTGGAGGCCTGCAGACCTCTGGAAGGTAGCTGGGTTTGAAGCCAATGTGCCAGAAGACTGAGAGAAGGCGGCTGGGTTCAGTCCCCCTGAACCTGTTCCCCTTGGAAAGGGATTAGTATTTACCCCCATGGGGCCAGCTGGTCTTGGAAAATGAGCTGAATTAGGGCCTATGGGGCCAGGAGCCCTTGACATTGAAGACGGACTTGGCCCTGGAAGGCCAATTCCTCGAGAGCCAGGACCCGTATTTGGGCCAATAGGGCCCGGTATTCTTGCCATGGAAGATGGGCTTGTGCCCATGTTTCCAGAAGCCTGTGAGAAAGAAGCTGAATTTGCTCCTAAAAGACCTGCTGCTCTCAGAATGGGGGCAAGATCTAGGCCTTGAGGTCCAGCCATTCTTAAGTTAAGACCAGATCCTGTGCCCAAGAGGCCACCTGCTCTGCTGTCCAGATTAGGGCCTGGGCCCAGGCCACCTGCCCTTGGGTTCGGCCCAAGGCCTGAGCCCAGGCCACCTGCCCTTGGGTTGGGCCCAAGGTTGGGGCCTGGAAACATACCTGACCTTGGGCCAGGGTTTGTAGCTATGAAGCCTGATCTCAGATTGGGACTTGGTCCAGGGCCCAGGCCAACTGGTCTAGTATTGGGAGGACCATTCCCAGGAGTCAATAAGACACCTGCTCTCAGGTTGGGTCCAGAACTTGCACCTATGGGGCCACCACATCTAGAGTCAGGACCTGTTCCCAGGAGACCACCTGCCCTTGAGTTAGACATGGGACCTGGCCCTGGGAGACCCCCTAATCTTGGGTTAGAAAGAGGCCCTGGGCCTGGAAGAGCCCCTGTTCTAGGGTTTAGAGCTGGCCCTGGGCCTGGGCCTAAGAGGCCACCTGGCCGTGGGAAAGAAACTGCACCTGTGCCAGTGGGATTCATCCCCCTTGGAAAAGAACCCATGCTTGGGTCACGAGAACCAGCAGGGAAAGGTGCTGGATTTGAAGCCAATGAGCCTGATGGAGTTGGAAAAGGAGATGGGTTCCTTGGAAATGGGGCCAGATTTCCACCAAGAGAACCAGTTGCCATGAGGAAGGAATCCGAGTTCATGCTCAATGGGTGGCCTGTGTTTAGAACAGGACCCCCCTGTGGTCCCAGGGAACTGTCGAGCCGTCCTCGAGGTGGCAGTGGAGCACGAGTCCAAGGAGTTGGCCGCTCTCTAGGGAAAATCCGGGGTTCTTTCATACTTTCTTGGGAACGTTGGTGATAATGGGCTTGGGGCGAGTTTTGAAAAGGATCTTGTTTTTGATGAGTGCTGTCACCAAGTACTGGGTTCCAGTCTTGCAGCTGAGTTCATCACAGTCCTGCTCCCCGGGAGTGTGTTTCACAAGGACCGCAAAAGGTTTCTCTAGATGGATGACTTTCCCATACAAGATATGATGCCCCACGATCAGCACAGGGATTCCCTTTGGCAGAATAAGAACAAGATGCCTGAGGTTCAGGGCAAGGTCATACATACCACTCAGGTGCTTCCTAGAGATGCTCTTGGTCGGCAATGTTGGCACCTGCACTCTCTGGTCTGATTCTATCACTGCTGAGTAGCTACAGTGGACAACCCACCCTCGTGTCCTTTTTTGCCCAGGTAAGAGAATTTTCACTTTTAGAACTGTGACCTTTTGAGATTCCCCAAAGCTAAATTTCTCTGCTACTACAGAGGTGGGGGGAGAACAAATAGCTTAGCAGATTAGCTAGACCTTTATAACAAACCTGAGAACAGCCCTCACTCTGGGGCCTGGGAGCACCACCTTGGTGTACCTTGCTTTCCTGAGGCATTAGGCAGGGAAAAAAAAAGCCCCCTCACCTCAGTGGTGTAATGTAGGTCTCCCAGGAGGTTTCCAGCTAATCCAGTGCTGTAGCGAGCCTCGATCTCCCCCTGTAGCTCCATCAGCACCCATTCTGCCAGGCCTCCAGCCCCCGCACTGCAAGCAAAGGGCTGGCGGTTACAATATTTTTGAGGGGTGAAGGATGAATAGTGTCCTACACCACCATTCAAGGCCTAAAGGAACTCTGTTGTGCACAAGTTCTTGGGAAATTGGGCAGTGCTATGCACTGAACTAGAGAGTGAAATGCAAGGATTTGGGCAAGATGTACCTGAGGTCCCTGTTGCTTCCAAGAAAATATCAAACCTATATAAGCCCTAATCATTCAAGCTAAATTTAAAAAGTCTCAAAATATACTCACCTGGAAACAACAATTTGCACCATGAGCCTCCCGTCTTTAAAAAGCAACTGGAAATAAACTGTAGAGAAAAAAAAAAGGATTTAGGATAAATAATAATGATAGCTAATATTTACCACTTACTGTGTACTAGGCCCTTTTCTAAGTGTTTTACTTCATTCCTTTAACAACCCTGCAAGGTATAAACTTTTTAACACTGATGCACATAAGACTGCTTAAGATTAGCAAGGGTCAACTACAAGTGTGAACAGTTAATACATATCACAATTGGATTGAAGGTCACATATTACTAGTCAAAGAACCAGGATTTGAATCCAGGACATATACTGCACAGCCCATGCTCTTGACCACTGTGCTAATAGCTTGCTTTTCTCATGGACATTATTCTATTTTCTATTCTACATAGTTCTAAAAAACTAGAATTCTTTTAGATTTTACTTTTTTCTTTGGTGATGACATAAACCTCCTATCTACATTTTGGTTATCTGATATTTCAAGGTTAAAGGACTTCCTATATCTAAAAGCCAAGAGAACTGAAAAGTCCTTCAGACTTTAGGGAATGGTAACCTGTTTTCTGAGGTGAATCCCATCAAATGCTTTGACCATCTTTCACTTATAGACACTAAAAATAACCTGACACTTAACTTTCCTTTTATACAACAGCACCACCTGGTGGCAAGTTTGTGATACTCTACAAGAATGGGTTAAAGTGGGACATTTTTGCCAGAAAACTGGCTTCATTTGTTCTTGTCTTTTCTGGGAAGGACGGATTCATGGGAGATTCACGGGATGGGAGATCTAAAGTACAGCTTCTGTAGAAGTCTTTCCAACGAATAGATGGAGCTCAATGGAAGGTTACTAGTTCCATGTTTACCAACTGTACTATATCAAGTTAATAGGTATTGTAACTGTACTCAAGCTTAGCAAGTACCTGATTAAAAAGTTAAACATATTTCTTTACTGATCTGTTAGTCTTCATTTTGGATCGCCAGAGAAAAGTGTATTGCCAGCAGCTTTACAGGATGGCAGAGTCTCTACTCTTGAGTACTAAACACATTTTGGGAACATGAGGTTAGTCAATTCACTGGACTTCAAATTCAAATATATTAATAAATGGCAGCTAATATTTATTGAATTTTTACTATGAATCAGATGCTGTGCATATGCATATATATATATATATATATATATATATATATATATATATATATGTATGTATCTCAATCATTGTGACAACTCTGTGAGACAGGAACTTATCCCTATTTTGCAGATAAAGCTATTGAGAGATACACTTGCTTGCACATGGAACACAATACAACTTGTAGGTGACAGAGCCAGTCTAAGAACCTAGGCCATCCAATTTATCCACACTCATAATGACTACCCTGTTCTGTCCTTCCAAAGGAGAAATCCAAGTGCCAGTGAGAATGAAAAAGCATCAGGCAGGCACTGTATACATGCAAGAGCTGATCAGAAGGGCAACAGGGAATCAAGAGGACATCCTCGAGTGACCCAGACCTTCAGAAGCAGCATCAGTTGCAGCAACACTTGAGAACAGGTAAATACACACTCAGGAGGGCAAAGGTCATCTGACAGATAAGGAGGCCCCACCAGGAACAACAAAAGAACCAACAAAAGCACTTTAAAAATTCTTCTAAGGTTTCCTAAAGGAGAACGGGTAACAATTTAAATTCAGAAGGCCTAAATTCAGATTCCAGCCTATGGAACTCATTACTGTAATTGTCATCCCACACAAGTCACTTAGTGACTATGAGGCTAACATCTAGATTATCTGACTCATTAAATTATTGTGAAGACATTATATATGAAAAAATGCCTTAAAGAGCTTAAGTTCTATTCGGACGAATAACTAATACTTTAGAGCATCAGTTCCCAAGCAGTGGTGTGCATTACCCCAGGGTTACTTGCTGAGCAGTTCAGGGGTAGGCGAAAAATAATCAATAATGGTGAGAAAACAAGTTAAATTCAAAACCTTAGTTATGGAACAATAAATGTTAAGTTTGAATCACTGTTAATGGAGACACTTCAAAATTACATCACATCAGTGAATGATGATTGCTAAGGGCGTGGCTATGAACCCTTCCCCCAAACTGCTCTTCTACCAATCATTATGCACAGTTCCAACAATCCATTTGTGGCATTTCTAGAAATTCCCCAAACATAAATACATCCATAGTCAGACTGTTACCAGTTTAGTTATTGACTGAGTAAAAGTAAGTGCACTGTGGTCTTTGTGATTCAAGTAATCTTTTTAAATTTAATGTTTAAATAGGTGATTATCATTATCAATATTTAACTGTTATGAACATTATAAAATTAAATCTGTGGTTTGTAATTTTTCTTCCCTAACTTACTACTTTTCCACTATTTTACATTAAGACAGGCACTGAACAAAAGTGTATTTAAAAACAGCTGTTTTAAAAACAAGGGGTACAATTTACAGAAATTTAAAAGGGGCACACAAATTGGAGAAAGGTTGGGAACCACTGCTTTAGAGGATGGAATAAGTATTTCCACAGTATAATTCTGATTACAATTTAGAGAACAGTAGGTATATTTTAGCCATGAATCAAAAAAGGCTCAATAATTAGAAAATGAAGTCATTAAGTTTATAAAGTTTATAAAGGTTAATACATGCATTAAGAAGGGTTCTTGTAAATAAGCTTTTAATGACTGATGATGCATTACAGTCTCTCCTCAATAGGTCTACTTGTAGTAAAATACAGGTTTCAGAGAAGCAACATGCTTTAAACAGACACTCATGTTCTAGGAAGATCATGGCAAGAAAGATCAACCTTTTAAGGCCTTTGACCATGTTTAAAACAGGCATGTGTGAACTATTTAAGAAAAAGGAATGCAGAAGTATTTTTAGCACATTCCCCACTTCCCATACAGTCAGTCTCCTGTTAGAACAGGAATTTAGAACAGTGGCCTACGTGGGCAAAGGAAAACAGGTGCCTGGTAGCTGGGTCAGAGCAGCTGTACCTGCATACTAATACTGGTGCTTCAATGAGCACATTTATGTAAGAGGTCCTGCCTGAGTACATCTACTGATACTGGCAGACATCTATCAATGCTCCTGAAAATAAGAATTCTGTGGCCTACAGCCTCACCATTCTGCTGCTATACCATCAAGCTGGTAAAAACTTGTGCTAGACTCCCTAGGATGCTGCAGATGTGAATACAAATGAAGTTCACACCCAGTTTGTAAGATTAGGTGGACTGACCTAGTTACATTTACGTACATGAAGGTCTATTTATTAATACCAAATTGGTAAGAAACGTAGGGAAGGTAACCTTTATCAAATTAAAAAATTTGATAAAAGCCAAAGTAGATAGGTATACCTGGTTACTTTACTGAGGAAATACTTTATGGAGGTGACAGGGAATATGTATTTCACTTAGTGTGGAGTTGACTAAAAAGGGTATGAGAGCATGCAGCCTAATTTGTCCTTCATCTCCTTGAGAGTAAGTAGCCAGAGTTAGTAGGAAAAGAAAAAAGTGGTAATATATAACACAAATCTATTAGTAATAATAAATATAATGACATTACAATGGAAATTTTCTATATAACAAAAACATTTCTAAGTCTTCAGTCTCAACTCATTCCATCAACACTTAAAGATAGCTAGAGCAATTTCTACATGTTTGTTCTAAGATACTACTTGTGTAGAAATTGCAGCTTTAGTAATTTTTTTTTAATGTGGGTAGTTCCCTGGCTGGGAAACGAACCGAGGCCACAGCATTGACAGTGCCGAAGCCTAGCCACCACACCACCAGGCAAGTCCCGGCTTTAGCAACTTTTGAAGGCACAGTTTGATGAATATACGGCATCAAATCACAAAACTAAAAGTAGTTTATGAAAGAGCTCGCCCAACACCTTATTTCCTTAAAGGGTCTTAAGTTTAGCCCCAGATTTGGCTAAGACTAACTTGTCTTTGGTTAAGAATAATTCCAAGTTGACAATGTAACTGTAGTGCCATAAAGAAATTTCTGTGATGTCGCTTTTCAAAAGGATGTTTAAATTCATTATATTTCATAGGCCACAACTAGACTGTAGACTTGGGAGAGATGGGAAGGTGTGAAAAAACCTACCATATTCTCCACGTATACTGTGTACCTTTTTTTTGCCCAAATTTGTGAGGGAAAATAAGGATGCACGTTATATATGGGTAGTACTAATTCCATTCCATAAATGTTTTTAATTCTTTTATTTATGCTTATGAGTTAAATAACTCTAGAAATCAGTAACATCCATATGCGAAAGAATACCCTGGAATACGAGTCCCATAATGTTAAAAAAATAAATGCTGGAGTTCCCTGATGGTGTAGTGGCTTAAGGCTTCAGCGGTGGCGCTATCAGCGCTGTGGTCTGGGTTCGATTCCCAGCCAGGGAGCTACCCACATACCAAAAAGCAAAAAAAAAAAAAAAAAAAAAAAAAAAAAGCTAAAATACCTTTATAATATAACAATGAAAACAAGTACCTAAATACAAACAAATTTAAATATAAAAAATTAAAACTAAAGATTTTATTCCCTGAAAGTTTGGGCCGAAAACATGGGTGTGCATTATACCTAGGACTGCATTATACCCAGCAAAATATGGTATTTCCCCTGCAAAGAATTATTTTTATCTTCCCCCACCAATAAAAGGGGGAAACTTTTTTTTCCCTACTCAATTTTTCTGGGCCTTCACTAAAGTTAAATAAACAACACATAAATTCTATATTCCTAACTTGGTCAGGTGACTTTAGCTCTGTAAAGGAAACTTTTGTACATTTACTCCCACTTTTTCCATTATTAAGAAAATGCCTTTTTGGGGAGCTTCAAAATTTGTGAAAATATTATCTAATTAAGCTCACCCCAGATCATCATCAGTTTTAAGACCTGGAGTTAGTATGGAAGGAGTGGGTAAAGTGAAGACACTTGCTTCTTAAGAAAATGCTCCAGATGACTTTTTCTGACAAACCACAGAGCAGCAAAGGAGCTGGCAGACTCAGAACCAATCCAGATCCACAATGGGAACCATAATGAAACCCAAAAGGTTTCACTTGAATCAGAACAATTTGGGATACAACCTATCATTTGGCTATCTCTACTTCAATAGTTTCCGACGTTTTTCCACTCGTGTACCCCTTTTAAACCCATTTCTGTAATATGTATCCCTTGTTTTTAAAACAGCTGTTTTTGTTTTTTGCTTTTTGTTATGTGGGTAGCTCCCTGACTAGGAATCGAACCCAGGCCGCAGTGCTGACAGCGCCAGCGCCAAAGCCTTAAGCCACTACACCATCAGGGAACTCCCAAAACAGCTGTTTTTAAATACTGACCTTTTGTTAAGTGCCTACAGTAACATAGTGGAAATGAGGTAATAATTAGGGAAGGAAAATTACTACACTAAAAGTACAAACCACAGATTTAATTTTACAATATTCATTAACAGTTAAATACTGATAATGATGATCAAGTATTTAACAAATGTTTATTATTAATATTTGTGCTAAATCTGTAATAATTGTTATGCAGATCATTAGCCAAATGAAACATTGTTAATGAGATTGTTGAGCTTGCTTTGATGCACTTACAGTTTCTTGAAATTGGGCTCAAAAGATGCAAGATACAGTCCTAAATCCGGACTTGCATTAAGCTTGTTGCGGTACTTATTTTTCATGAAGGTGTTAAAAAACTCTCTCCTCTAGTTCAGTATGAGTAAATGGCAAGAGGTATTTGAGTGACTTCTCATTGAGTTGTTCATATTTCTCACTGACATCTACCCAGAAGGTAATAAGATGCTTTCTTTTAAAATCAGAATTTAAAGAATCAGTTGAAAGTTCAATTAACTGCTCTTTTTCATTGATAGTTTAGCTTCTTTGAAGAATTCTTCATTGAAGGGATCTGCAATCCAGCTGTTTTCTTTTTTTAATTATTTATTTATTTTTTATTTTTATTTTTTAATTTTTTTAATACATTTTTATTGTTAGACTTATTGGGGTGACATCTGTTTTCTTTTCCACGTTGACAGAAGTACTTAGAAAAGGACACTTGAAGACCTTCCAAGTGACTTGTAATATTCTCTTTCACGTTTTGGGATAGGAGCAAGTCATTCTCAGATAACAAGTTGTGTAGTTTCAAACACTTCAGGCTAACCTCTTTCAAGCACACTTTTCAAAAATCCATTTTTTTAATCATTGACTCCATTTCGTCGGTTACTTTGAATATAGTGAGCTGTTTTGAAGTCCCAAGTTGAGTTTGTTTATTTCTAGAAAAATATCTGACAAATACACAAGACTTTGAAGCTGATCACTATCCTGAAAACTTTGGAGCAAGAAACTATGGTCTTCAAAAAATACCTGGACTTCATGTCTAAGTTCAAGCATCCGTTTAAGTACTTTGCCACAAGATAGCCACCTTACCTCCATCTGCAAAAGGAATGTGCTGTGTGTGAATGCTGTTCATTTCTTCACACAGCGCTTTAAACAATCTGGAGTTTCATGGTTGTGACTTAATAAAACTTACAACTTTTAACAGTCTCATCAAGAACATCTTTCAGTTCACTAGCAAGAGGCCTGGATGCAAGACTTTGTCTATAAATGTAGCAGTGACTCCATGGTATATGGGGAACTATTTCTTTAATTCAGCCACATAGGCCTACAAAACAAATGGACATAGGCTTGCCTCTGTCAGTGCATATACCCCAACGATTTGACCAACTAATGTCCATTTCAATGAAATAACCATTGACGGTATTAAAAGTATCTTTGCCTGTGGTATGCTCTGTCAGGGGTAACAAAGCAGCAGGTTTTCTCAATTTCATTTCCTACCAAGTACCTTGTGATGATGAGCAAAATAGATAAATCAGCAACATTTACATTTCATTGACCTGGATGGAAAAATATTTACTTTTTCTACCTACTACTATAGCTGCAACATCAGACATTTCCTGAATTCGTTAAGACATTGTATTGTTTGAAAAAGAAATACTATTGATTTTGTGGACATGTTCTTCCCCAAACATACAAAAAAAATGGTATCCTTAATACGAGAAGAAATTAAATGTTCAGCTATGGTGTGGTTTTTATGTGATAAGCAATTCAGTATGAAGCCTCAACTGCATTCACATTGTCTGTCTTTCCTGTCATGATGATGCAGTAATAGTTGGATGCTTTCCTAAGCACTGAAAATAACATATTTCTTTGTTTTTATACATAATTATGTTTAGTTTCTAAATGTTGCATAAGTAGAGAGGATTTCATGCAACCACTGGATATTTCCCCACACACAATATACAAAGGCCTAGGACAGTCATCATCTCCTTCAAATGAAAACCCATATTTAATATACTCTTCAGAGTATTTCCTTTTCTTCTGTGTAGTGTCTGAGGCCGCACCTTTTTACTATCTCCTGGTGTGGGTGTACTCGTAGCTGCAGACATGTGTTAAGAAGGACTTGGTGACAGGTTATGATCTACATCAAGTTTTGGTTTTTTAACTATTCCTGTTTTCAACCACTGATCCATAACTGACATGCTTAAAAATCATTGATAATAACTGAAACTATGTTAAACATTAAATTAAAAAACTACTTGAAAAGAATCATGGTTAAATACAACGCCATTTGGAGTTCCTTGATGGTGTAGTGGCTTAAGGCTTCAGCAGTGGCGCTGTCAGCGCTGCGGCCTGGGTTCAATTCCCAGCCAGGGAGCTACCCACATACCAAAAAAAGCAAAATAAATAAATACAACACCATTTACTTTTACTCAGTCACTAACTAAATTATCACTATGGCTATGAAATGTATTAATATATTTGGGGATGTTACAGAAACAGCATAAATGGATTGTTCTGAAATTGTGCATAATGATTGGCAGAAGAGTGGTTTGGGGGAAGTGTTCATAGCCACGCCCTCACCAATCATCATTTGCTAATGATCTAATTTTGAAGTGTCTCCATTAATGGTGATTCAAATTTAACATTTATTGTTCCATAACTAATGTTTTGCATTTTTAACTTTGTTTTTGTGTACCCCTGAATGGCCTAGCACATACGCTTGAGGGTACATGTAACCATTGCTTGAGAACTGATGCTCTACTTGTAGTTACTTTTAAAAGTGTTAAAAACATGAAAAATCAAAGTGCCACCACAATGGCTAAGAAAAGTCCAGCAGAGCATTATCTTTACAATACAAGCTAAACTTTTGTGAATATTTATCTGGGTTCTCAAAGATGTGAAATGAAAACAATTCTAGGACATAGGCACTGTCTTAGCACTCTCATTTTACAGATAAGGAAAACACGCTTAGAAAAGGTCAATAACCAGTCACAAAGCTAATTAAGTGGTAGAGCGGGGGGTACAAACCCTAACTCCTCCACAATATGGCTTCTCTTGCAGTCTTCTCACTGTTCCCCCTCTCCTACAGTACACTATATTGTCAAATTTTAAAATTCTACTTTAGCACCTTAGAACATCCTATAATCTGAATCCTACTAATCCTTTTCTTTCTCCTTGGTATTACTACTCTAGACAACTGTTTAAGAGCCAAAGCAGGTAGCTATACAGTATGTCTGTATGAGAACTTATGACTGTCTTACAAACAGTAGCCTTTCTCATAGCATCTCTTATAAAATGGCAAGTAAGTAGCCAATGCGTAAGACATAACTTGCCACCAAAGTAGTATTACATCTGTGGGGCAGGCGGTTAAAACCCAACAATAAACCTGTTTATTATTACGTATGTCCAGTTGATTAGAGAGGACATTCTTTGTCACTGATTCATTTTAATCTCCGACAAAGTTTAAATTATCTTATCCTTTGGTTTCTGAATTGTTAAATTGTTACAAGATGGGTAATGTCTTATACAGAAGTGTGAGCAATGATCTTCATAATTGTAAATGCCCCAAGGTAAAACATGGCAGAAGAAAGTGTGATATGTAGCCAACCAAAGAGAATATATAACTTTTACCTGAAACAAGGGGCTTTGACTCAAAGCTTAAACCTAACAGCAAATAATTAAATTTTACTAGAGTTAAATAATGATTTATAAATTGTTTTCATTACAACCTTTCAGTTCTTGTATATTAAAAGCTTTTCTCTTTAAGAAAGGGAATAAAGGCTTTAACTTTACAATTCTTAATTAAAATTTTTAAAAATTAAATACAGGACATAAAATGTTTGTTAACTGCTAAGCCAACAGCATTTATAGAGTTCTTATTTGGTTCCAGGGAACTATTCTTCGTGTTTAGACATACAGGGAGAACTCAAGTTGTCAGATCTGGATTCTGTGATTATGCCACTTATCCTGTGTGAGGGGTGTAATTTAACCTAAAGTTTCAGTTCCCCACCAATAAATCAGGCATAAAAAATAACCTATTTCAAAGGGTTGTTGTGAGAATTACATGAAGTTATGAAGTCCTCAGCACAGTGCCTAACACATAGTAAGCCTTTAGGATCAAGCTATTGATTACCTGGAGGGACATGGCTTTTTCTTAGTATATGTCCAATAGACTGTCTTAATATTACACTGTATAATTACTTTAATGTTTATAGAGGAGTAAAACTTTCTACAGAAGCAGCTGATCATCAGAATAAAATCAGGTTTACATAATGGGAGAACAATTCAAACATGGCAGTGAGGGTTCACCAAACTGCTTCAGGAATTAAGTTCTGGAGGGTTTTTTCCCCTACACACGACAACTATTTCTCTGTGTGCCTTTCCACCAAAGAACAATTCAGGAAAGTCTACATACAAATGAATAAATTTTTATTAGTGTTATTGTGGTTTTGTGACTGAAGGGGATAGTCTAAGTTTCTAAGGGGATCTTGTCTTTTGACAGGCTTTTATCAAATGCTAAAATCCTGTTTCTAAATGAGAATCTTGCTACGGAAGTAGGTGGAACTGAATGCTTCCGAACTTTTCGTTAGCGAAGAGTGTGTTCAAAAACGTGTGTGGATACTATGCAGACACGTGGTACTTTCCCATCACATTTTAGGATTCCCATGATGGAGGGAATCAATAACTGGTATTTGCAGACAATGGGTGGAAAAGATGGCTTCAGTCGATCTGAGTAACTCCAGTTTTCTCCATCTTCTGCTACTCTGCAGCCCCATCTCAAGCCTTCCTCCTCTTATTGCTATGGCATCCTTATCTTCCCCAAATCCTCTTCCTCTCTAATCCTGCTTGAGGTCTCGCTCAATCCTAGATCCTCCTCCCATCAGCCCCCATCTTCTCCACCCTCTCCTCTGGCCCCCTCCCATCCCTTCAGTTTGAGGCACCAACACTTCCAATCTAGTCCCGCCCACTTTCTGGGACTTCACAACCGCCTCCCGTCTCTTACTCAACCCACTCCAAATTACCCCCCAACTTTCATGGGGACCTCTTACTAAGCTACTTTACCCTTTCTCCTACCGCCCAAGGAGACTATTCTTTACACTATCTTACTCCACACCCCCAACTGGAGTGATCTTCCAAACCGTTCACCCTCCTCCTACAGACTACTCTTTAAACGTTCTTCCTCTACCACCGTCCTCCAAATCGTTTCCTGTTCCCCCCTAAATTGTGAAGTACTTCGTTCATTCTCCAGGACCCCACCCCAGTCTTCGCTCGTCTCTCACTCCGCCCACAAAAGAACCTGATCACTCTCCAGACTCTTCCAACCACCCTCCAAAATTATCCCTCCCAGCAGCCTCCCCATTTAAAACGTCCCCTCAAACAAACCTCACAGTCCTAACCGCCCCCTCCCCACCGGGATCCCCTTTCTAACATTCCCGCTATTTCTTGGGTTCCAGTTCTACCCGGCTCCCACAAGCCTCGGGTGCTGAATCCCTCCCCAACGGGGGAAAAGCCCCTTTCCGCACATACCTCGACGATCCGACTCGCGCCGCCCCCTTCTCCGTCCTCAGCCCGCGCTCGGCCACCCTTTCCGCCCTTCTCCGCTCCGCCCCGCTCGCTCCCTTCCTTCCCTCCGCCTTCCGTCTCCACACCGCTCCCTTCCCCCACAATTCCCGGCCTTGCTACCCCGGCCCCCCCTCCGGTTCGCCCCCCTCTTCCCGGCCCTCCCCGCTCCCCTCCCCCTTCCCGGCCTCCCATCCCCCGCCTGCCGATCCCCGCCCCTCGGCTCGCCATTCTTCTCCCCGAACAGCGCGCCGAGCCCGGCCCCAGCTCCCTAGCTTCCCGTTCCCTTGTTCTCTTGCCCCCATCCCCGGCTCGGCCCTCGCTCGCCGCAGCCTCCCGCATCCCCCGCCCGCGGCCTGACCTGCAATGGCGGCCGCCGAACGCGGCGCCGCGCGGTCAACGGGCGACAACCGAACCTCCCGCCGCCGTCGCCGCCGCCGCGAGCACTGCCTGCGCACTTCCGGCCTTGCGCCGCGAGCACTTCCGGGGCAAAGCGCGCGCGCACGTGGGACTGGGGCGGAGAGAGGCGAACACCCTTCCGCGGGTGAGTTGGGGAAGGGGTGTGAGAAGCGTCTGTGAGAGAGGGAGAGGTGATGCGGCCAGTTCTGGGTCGATGCCCGGTGGAGCTCCCCGGTTCCCTTCTGCCGAGGTCGGGTGGGTGCTACTCATAGATCCCGGGAGGGAAGGGGTGGTGGAAACCTCGCGCGTGCTTCAGAAGCCCTCTTAGCCGGGCCGGGCCGAACACACTCATTCTGCCCGAGGGTTCCTAACCTTAAAGGGAGACGAGTGAGGGGCGAACCAGACCTGGCCTCGTCCCTGGTGGAGTGTCTTTGTTGGCGGCAGGAATGGTGTGGTTGGGGTAGTTGACAGATGCCAAACCAAGTCCTTTCGCTTTCTCCATGAGGATCTCTGGGTTCTGCCTGCCCCACCGACATTACCATAGTTTTGAGTCTATGATGGAAACTTAGCATGCAGTAGGGAGAGATGCTTGCTAAAATGCGGATTCCTAGTGTCCCCCAACCTACCCCGCCCCAAGAGATTGGAATTTTGGAGCTATGGAGTAGGACCTGGAATCTTGCATTTTTAAAAACCATTTTTCGAAGTGATTTTGATGCAAGAATCATGCAGATCTTACTTTGAGAGACAGATTTAAGCTGTCAGCATTTCTTGCCTCTTCAAGGTGGTGGTGATTTTACCCTTTTCTTCATCCTCCAAGAAACCACACACAAAATAGAAAAGAGGACCTTAGTTCTGCCTGGACTACATAGAGCTGGTCAGCTCCATGTGTCTCCGTTCAAGTGCTCACTCTCATTAGACAGAATGAGGTTATTACGTTCAGTCTATTGCTCTAAGATCAAGTTTTAGATTCTCACCTCTTTTTCCCAGGCTGTTTCCTTTAGGTAGTTGTCAGGATTGTTAGAAGTCTAGGTGATGCTCTGTGTGTTGATCTTTTAAATTTTTTTGCGGAAGAATCTTGAGCTTCTGGAGATTGATAGATTCTGTGGGGCATGAAAACATTACTTAGAAATAAGCCTCAGCGGGGATTCCCTGGTGGTGTAGTGGCTAGGCTTCAGAGCTCTCAACGCAGCCGCCTGGGTTTAATTCCCAGCCAGGGAACTACCCCCACCCCACCCCACCCCCCCAAAAAAGAAAGAAGCCTCAGTGAGATGTAGCTAGAATCTTCCATCCAGACAGTGATAAAAAGGAAAAATACATATGACATACTGCAGTTAACATTTAACAATGACTCTTTTTTCCTCCCCTAGGAATGGGTGAATTTACTGTCCATCGAGTTCGTTTCTTTAATTATATTCCATCAGGGATCCGCTGTGTGGCTTACAATAACCAGTCAAACAGACTGGCTGTTTCAAGAACAGATGGCACTGTGGAAATTTATAACTTGTCAGCAAACTACTTTCAGGAGAAAGTGAGTCATTTGGGAGTCTGATTTGGTGTTTCTGGTGTTAATTTTCTTATTAAGTTCAATTCTGCAAAAGCTTGTACGTCTTTTATACTCAGACATAGGCATCAAAAGAAAGTGACTCCCTAACCTCTCTGGAGTTGTTTCGAACTACTTCTGTAGTATGTGATTTCTTGACTGACTGATGAGAGGAAGCTCAGAGTTTTTATCTGTGTAATGTTGGTTAGAAAGGTCCTACCTAGGAATTGTGGCAGCTCGCTGTCACTTGGAATTGAGATTTGCTGGTTCTTTTGGGTACAATAAGAAGGAAAGTTGTTGTGACCATTGCTTTATTATCAGTTTTTGCACCATTACAACTTTGTTAAGGTGACATTTCCTGCTGAGAATGTCAGTACCAATTTCATTGTCAACTCAAAAAAATTAATGAAACATTTTAATACCAAACCTTTTGGTAATGTGATGATAGCAGGAAGATGGATTCTTAAGTTCATCTGTCTAAGAGGATGTAGACTTACATGCCTGTGTTTGAAAGTAAAGGAGATTTTAAATTAGACAAAATACCATTTGGATGTGTTGAGGCTGTTATAGCAGCTTGTTTTTCAAGGCACTGATTACTGATTTTAGGTACAACATTTAATTGAATTCATTTTTATTGAGTGCCTTATATGCCCTGGGCACCGTGATGTAAGTGGGTACCGTGATGTAAGTGGGTAGATGGATAAATGAATGAATTCAGTACCCAGCAGCCTAGTATTTTGAATGTAGGCACTCTGTAAATGATTCTTAATGAGTGGCAAGTATTAGGCATTAAGATGAATGTCAGAGGCCCTACCTTCAAGGAGCTCAGAGTCCATTGGGAAAAGATGAGTATACCATTTCCAAACACTGATAAATTTTATATAAAGCCAAGCACAGGCTCAGAATCTTAGTGGAGAAATGCCTTATTCTAATGAGATACTTTAGGAATCTTGGAAAGTATGACATATTTAGCTGACCCCTGAAGAACTAACAAAAGTTCAAAAATTACTGGCTACCACAGCTGGGTCACCCTCTGTAGTATTAAAAACAGTCTGTGGTACATGCTTATTGCATCCTGTGTTTTTCCTGTGATTTATGACAACTGTAATTATGTAATAGTTTGTATATTTGTTTAATGTCTTTTTCCCTCATCGAACTTGAAATTTAATGAAAACAGGGACCATGTCAGTGACGTTCATGATGATATTCCCAGCATTTAGCAAATGTCTAGTACAAAGCCACTGCTGAATTAATACATAGGGTGCCAAAAAATGTATACATATTTTAAGAAAGGAAAAAACTATATTGAAATTGAATACTCAATATATACTGATAATAAAAAGTTGAATACCAGTCATGTTTGACTTCTGCAATTACAAGAAGTGCTCAAAGTGGTTACCATCAGCATCCAGACACTTATTATGGTGAACTACTGCTTGAGTAACATTGACCAGAGTGTGTACTCGTATCGCTAAGCATGCCATTTCAATTTCTTCTTGAAGTAACAGCAGTGTAGCTGGTTTTCTACGATACACCGCATCCTTTAAAGTCCCCCATAGGTAGAAGTCAAGGGGTGTTAAGTCATGAGAATGTGGGGGAAATGCAAACAGTATTCCCAGATTTCAAATACCGCTTCAAAATGGTCTTGCTCTCCTCGAATGACAACCATGCTTCAGCCATTTTCTTTGACTGTCCTGCCTGTTGCATGGTGACTCTAGTATTCATTTGATTAAAGCCATCTTTTGTGCAAACATCATACTACACATTGCTACCGTAATTCAATGCAACTTCGAAAACTATTAACATATAAACATCTCTGCAAATGTGTATACATTTTTTTGGCACCTTGTATTTGTTGAATGAGTAAGTCAACCATTACTTACCTAGTATCTCTTATTTTCTTCTTTCATTTGTTTTTTTAAACAATTGATGAATTCATTCTGCTTGCTTCTGCTTTCTCCATATCCTCTACTATTCAGTGTTGCTTAGATCTGTTAATTACTCTCAGAACTAGAAAAAATTCTATCTATTGGAATGAAAAGTATAGGGTCTAAGAGTAGTAAGATCTAAATTCTCTTCATATGTTTGACTTTGGCCACAAGTACTTTGACCTTTTCAAGTTCAAATAGGAAAAATTACTTAGTCTCCTTTGTGTCAAGCAGATAAAAGAATAAAATGCCTTTATAGGTGTGAAACTTGAGTGCTAAGCGAGTACTTGGAGATCTGAGACTTGAATGAAAAGCTGGAATGAGAAACATTAGTTTATCTTTTATTTTTTAGATAGCTTTTTACAGGTAAAATTGACACACAATAAGTAGCTTATATTAAAGTATACACATAGATAACTTTTGACATAGGTAACACTTTTGAAACCATCACCCAAATTAGTTGCATTAATTTTTTAAAAATTAGATACATCAAATACAGTTGGATACAAATTTTATTTTACTGAAAGATTTTGCAGAACAAGTTTAGTAAAACAAGTAAAACCAACTGTATAAATAACTAAAAAGTGAACTTGAAAAAATGAAAATGTCAAGAGACATGATCTGATAGCACAAAACCCCACACTGTTTATTTCTAGGGAAGTATTTTAATTTTCACCATGTTGCCTGGACCACTCACTGTGGGTAGCTGATAAATTCATGATGAGTTGAGAAGTTATGATATTTTTGTAGTTTTTCCCAGGTCATGAGTCTCGAGCTACAGAAGCTCTGTGTTGGGCTAAAGGACAGCGACTCTTTAGTGCTGGACTCAATGGAGAGATAATTGAGTATGATTTGCAGGCCCTAAACATCAAGTATGCAATGGATGCCTTTGGAGGACCTATTTGGAGCATGGCTGCCAGCCCTAGTGGCTCTCAACTTTTGGTCAGTATGCAACTATTGGTAATTTAAACCAAGGTTTCTCTTTTGCCCACTTATTTAAACTTTCTTCCCTGTGTTCATAAGAAGGTAGATTGAAGTTATATTAATGGCACATAGCAACTCCAGTGTGAGCTGGATTCTAGCAACCCCAATGTGAGCTGGATTCTAGCAACCCCAATGTAAGATTGGAGTTGCTAGTGAGGATTAAAAATCCCTTGTCTTTTTGTATACTTTTTGGACCTTGTTTATTCATTTATGAAATGAGAAGGTTGTTCGGTTGAGCATTTCCTAAACATTGTTCTTTGGAATTAGGAAATGTAGAATTTTTGTTTTGTTGCATTTTGTGTTTTATTATACATTTCTTTTCAGGATACAGTATATTGAATCCTTTTGTAGATTCACAACGCACTAATGTATGTATTAAAAGTTCTGAGATTTAAAAAAAAAAGTTCTGAGAGGTCCTACCACCAGTTACCTCTTGGACCTGTGTTTCACCACAGTGTTTCTCAGAAATTGAGCATAGACTGAGAAGACTACTTCCCTTTCTATCATTAATATTAGAATGGGTGCTTTCAGATATTTAGTTTTCTGTGATAAGTCTACAATTCTCTTTTGATTTGCACTAATTTTTGCAATATCTTAACAAGTCTTTGTTTAGATTGTATAGTTAATAGGTCTTCTATTGAGTCCATGGGTCTCTAGCAGAGATGAGCTATGGAATCCTACTTCTATTCTATGTCCTATGTAGGAATTGGGCCACTAATTAACCTGCTTTCTAGTTAGGACATGAAGACTGCCAAGAATATACTTTCAGTTTCTTGGTACCAATATTCCTTCTCTCACCAATTATCTTTCCTTTTCAGAGCAAGTAATCGCTTTAGGGAAGAAATGTTTGTGTTTGTAAATATGAATATATATATTTAGTTTAAAAACATAAAATGCTTATCTGCTCTATTTCCTACCTCTTTTCTCCTAATAGGTTGGCTGTGAAGATGGATCTGTAAAACTATTTCAAATTATCCCAGACAAAATCCAGTTTGAAAGAAATTTTGATCGGCAGAAAAGTAAGGGTCATTTTTGGTGGGGCACTGAGTAACCTTAACAAGAAGTTACGTTTTTGTACCACTGGGGATATAGGATATTTTCCCATGGGTTCAGGTAATAATTTATCTCCATGCCAACTTTATCTGAACAGGGTATGTGCTGGAAGCTATACCTAGCTCATGCTTTCTCCATTGTGTAGCAGAGTTGTCATTGTCTTGTTAAGTAGTAATATAGAAAACTAGACATACAAAATGGGAAAGCTGATATTTCTATGTTAAGTCAATCTGTTAGTTCTCACTTATTTTTGTGATGTTTTAAGAGGTGCACATAAAGTCTCAAAACTGGAGGTTTGTTTTTAGGAGCTGTGGTTGTAATCCTACTAGTGCATTCAAAGTGAACAGGCGAGTTCTATAAACAATTGTCCCCACTTGGGCTCCATCTGGACCAATTGACACATCTAGAGCAGGGGTTGGCAAACTGTTTCTGTAAAGACTCCAGGTTGTAAATATTTTGGTTTTAGCTGCCAATTCTGTTGTGGCACAAAAGTAACCATAGATAATACTTAAACAAATGATCTAAAGTAAGTAGGTAGGGGTCTGATTTGGCATTAGGGCCATGGTTTGCTGACTCCTCATCTAGAAAATACTAACTGTCTCATGTATTCTCTGTGTCCATTAGTAATATTTATCCTTTGCTACTCAGATTTCTCTTTTGTTTTTAATGTCTTTGGGGGGTGTTCTTTTTCAGTTACAAAGGTGATACAATGTTTGTTAAAAATGGAGAAAATAATTCTCATTTCACTGTGTAGACAGCATTCTGGAATTAATCTTTTAGACCAAGCTTGTCCAACGCATGGTCCACGGGTCTCTGGTGGCCCAGGACAGCTTTGATTGTGATCCAACACAAATTTGTAAACCTTTATAAAACATGAAAATTATGCATGCACTTTTTTTTTTTTTTTTTTTTCGTTTTTAGCTCATCAGCTGTCATTAGTGTTAATGTATTTTATGTGTGGGCCAAGACAATTCTTCTTCCATTGTGGCCCAGGGAAGCCAAAAGATTGGACGCCCCTGTATCTAGACAAATACGTGAGAGTGCTTGTACTCGTTTTTCAGCTTGTTGTTTCACTTTTTATATCACAGACATCTTTTATGTTAGTCATGCTGGTGTGTATGGCATTATATTTTATGATTTCCATAATTTATTTAGCCAAACTCCTAATGATGGACATTAATTTATTTTACTGCTACACCAGTGCTACAGTGAACATTCTTATATACATATTTTGGGGCACTCATTTAAGTATTTCTCTTAGATTAATTCCCAGTGCAATTACTGGGCCAAATATCCATATTTACATTAGGTTACTACCATATCACTCTCAGATAGCTGTTCTTATTTACACTCCCATCAACCATTTATAAATTATTAACATTAATATCAGATACTTCATTATGGATGCCATGGCCAAGTTATTCCTTATCTGTTACAAAGCAGTTCTTCATAAGAGTGCAGTAGTGAGAGTTAAGACTGTAGAACACTAGTTTTGTAGGTAATTGTAAAAGGAGGACTCAGTTACCCTTCATTGTGTATTTATGTGTTTGTCACTTTCTTTTTTGATGTTCACCTCCCAAGGTCGCATCCTGAGTCTCAGTTGGAATCCCTCTGGTACCCATGTTGCAGCTGGCTCCATAGACTACATTAGTGTGTTCGATGTCAAATCAGGTGACTGTTTTTCTCACATTTCTGGGTTTCCAAAAGCTCAAGGCTTCCTCATGCTTTCAATGACCTTTAGGGCCTAATTTCTCATTAACTTTCTGAGATGTTTACTATGTGTTTCAGTTCTTTCTTGGATTACTAATGCTGCTTTTGGAGGCATCTTGGTTCTTCCATGGGATGCAGTATTTTTTATCATAAGAATTTACAATAAAATTTGCCTTTGACCAGTAAGACATTAATTTGTACATGCCAGTTCTTAGTAAAAGTTGGCATCTGTCTTTGAGGAACATAAGATTTTGGTAGCATAATTGGTGAGACATGAGATCAGAAAGGTAGAGAACCACATACTTTGTTCTTGGCCTGGAGAATTGGCTAATGCAATCCTTCAGTGATAAGACTGACTTCAAATTGATAGGTGGCCATATCTGTATTCCCATCTAAGATCAGGTAAAACAGGTCAGGCATGTCTTTCTTTTTACCTCAATGCTTTAATTTTGTTGTTGTTTTTGTTACCAGTTATAGTCAAAGAATTCCTTAAGGCTGGTTACAAAAATACTGGAGTCCCGCATGTCCCTTCTTCTTCTCCTCAAAGGCAATCACCTGAAACTCTTGGCTGATTCTTTTGGTATTTATCTATGTGCTGTACAGACATGTTTATTTTGCTACATTTTGATTTTTGAGTTTTAGACCATTGTTTACAGACTTCCACTACTTAGCCTCTTTCTCTACTATCTGTGACATGCACCCACACTTTCTCCTGATCCTCCCAGTATGGTTGTTGTAACTTCGTTTGGATTAGTAGTCAGTGTTTTCATAATAATGAAATACAAGTATCTTTCCTTTTTTGTATGCTTTTTTTTTTTCTCTCCTTTGGTAGTTCCCTGACTGGGAATCAAACCCAGGCTGCAGCGTTGAAGTATGCTTTTATAAGTATTGTTTCTCTCTCTCTCTCTCTCTCTCTCTCTCTCTCTGTGTGGTGTGTGTGTGTGTATGTGTGTGTAAGATATGCACACATACTTATATCTGTCTCACTAATTCATCCCTAAATTCTTCCAGTTGTATAAATCAGGATTTAGATACATCTGATTTTCTTTCTGTCACTTTCATCATCTTGAATGACTCTCTGCCAGAGCATCCTGACCTACTCCAGTGTAACCAGTGTAACTGCTGCATAGCTGTGAAATCTTGAATTCTTGATTTTTCAGTCATTCAGGGAAACCTCTTTGCTTTTCTCTTAGGTTGAATCCCCTGTTTCCTTATCATTCATTTCCTGGTTTATTCCTTTTTGGGGTAGATTCTAAGAAAGGGTTCATGAGAAAGGATTCTAGGTGGGAAATTATTTTCCCTTCGAATTTTGAAGCCATGGCTCCACTGTCTTGTGGTCTCTAGTATTCTGAAATCTGATGGTATTCTGAGACTAGACCCTTTGTATGGGCATCTCCCCACCCCCACCCTGTGGAAACTTTTAGAATCTTTATCTTTACTATTTTGAAATTTAATAATTATGTTTTTTTGGTGTGTTGATCTGTTAACATTTTTATTGGACCCTTGGTAGATTCTTTTAATCTAAAAATCCATGTTTTTCAGTTCTGGGGGAAATTTTGTAATTATTTTATATATAAGCTTCCATTTTTCTCTTTCTGGAATTTTAGTATTTGGATGTTGGCTTATCTAATTTTCTTACCTCTTTTTTTTCCCCTCTTATTTTTTACTCTTTGACTTTTTTATTCTACTTCCTTGGAGAGTTTATCATCTTCATCTTTTAACCCTGTTAGTCAGTATTTCATTTCTTTCATTTCCAGAATTCTTTCTTGTTTCCTGAATGTCCTGTTTTATAACATTCTTTTTGTTTTACTATATACTAACTCTTCTCTCTTTCTAAGGCTATTCATGATAATATTTGTCAGTTGTTCTTTATCCTTGCTCTATCTCCTCGTTACTTACTTTTCTTCTTTTAGTCTGGTCCCTGCCTTTCATATTAAGGCTTTCTTTAGTCTGCTGATTGCTCTCATCGCCACATGAGTGGAGCCTACTGCACAGGGGCTTCACTAAAGAACCATCTGGCTGGACTGTTTGGAGTGTTAGCCTCTGAAGATAGGCTCTTGGGACATTTTTTTGTGCTCGTCGCATTCCCAGAAATGTTTTTATTATCCTGCCTGGTGATAATAAGCCTGGACATCAGCAATCTAAGAAAACAATTGGTGTTCTCAACATTTAATTAGTAAACCTTCACATAATCTATTTTCTACATAGTATGCCCACCCTCAGTTGTACTGCTATTCCTCTTCAGAAAACAGGTCTCTAGTCTGCTGTTAAGGTGGGGTTTTGGGGAGTTGCCCAGCTTCTTAGTTGGGGGGTGAGTATCTGAGGGAGCTAAAAGTTTCTTTTTTTCTTTCTTTTTCTTTTTTGTTTTGTGGGAGTTGGCAGGTAGTTCCCTGGCTGGGAATCGAACTCAGGCCGTGGTGTTGAGAGCACTGAAGCCTAGCCACTACACGACCAGGGAACCCCCTGCCCCCCGCCAAAAGTTTCTTGAACTTACTTTCGACCAATCCCTCCTTTCCTTCCCACTTTCACCTGTTTCCAGAGTATCTGCGGACACCAGTTCCTGAGTTTTCTGAGGTTTCCATGGTATGAATCAGGTGGCTTCTTGGCTTTCCCTACTACTGACTCGCAGCTTAGTTTCAGGGCTCTTTTAAATGAGTTACCACTCCATGTATGCTTTCCAGTTCCCCAAATTTTGTAACTGTAGATGCCTCTCTCTTGCCCATGGGGTTTTGGTAAGAGCAGAGTATAATGTTGTGTGTACTTGGTGACTTTTAAGTGAAGTCTCAAATGTCTCTATTCCATTTTACCTTCACCCTCAAAAAATTTCTGTCCCCTTCCCTTTCCTTTCCTTCTCTCATCTTTAGGCATCCATCTTGGTGTTCTGAGACCAAGTTCACTGAAACTACTCTTTACTGGCTGTCTGGTCTGGGCTCTGGCAGCTGACTTAACATGTGCCTGTCACAGGCAGTTTTTGAAGACTAAAGGAGAAATAAGTACCATTCAAATGTGGGCTTTTCTTATTTTTCAGGGAGCACTATTCACAAGATGCTCGTGGATAGGCAGTATATGAGTGTGTCTAAGCGGAAGTGTATCATATGGGGTGTGGCCTTCTTGTCTGATGGCACTGTCATAAGTGTGGACTCTGCTGGGAAGGTGCAGTTCTGGGACTCAGCTACTGGAACACTTGTGAAGAACCATCTAATAGCAAATGCTGATGTGCAGTCCATTGCTGTATCTGATGTAAGTACAATCCCTGTTTTGAGCAGTTCCTGTACAGTCTGGGGGATTGGTAGAAAAGGCCATGGCAGTGATGCACTGTTTTCTAATCCTGAATGTTGTCCTAGAGGAATGTGAGTTTAGGACAGAGCGTCTAATTTCCCTGAACTCTCTTGTTTTCTGACAACGCGTTAGAAATATTCTCTAAAAGATTAGTTAACAGAAAGGTTTTCTTCAGGTACTCCCCACCCCTAGTTAATCTAGTCTGATTATACATAGGGCACAAGTATCCTGGAAGATGGTTGTGCCCTATAAATCTTGAGAAGCGCTATTTCCTCTCCTTGTACAGCTATTCTCCTGCATCCTGTCTTGGGAAATTAGAAGATAATTTTTGTAGTGATTTTGGTAAATGTTAGTTTTCTCCTATTTGTGTAAGACTTAATTAAGCAGATTTGTGTTGGACAAGTCTGTGTCTTCCCTTTTGGTAACCAGAATGTTGGTTTTTTTGGTTTAATCGCATATCATCAAACAAAAAACATATTGGGGGAGTTCCCTGATGGCGTAGTGGCTTAAGGCTTTGGCGCTGCGGCCTGGTTTGATTCCCAGCCAGGGAGCTACCCACATACCAAAAAGCAAAAAAAACAAACAAACAAAAAAAACAAAAAAAAACATATTGAAGAAATGCATCCAGCTACAAGTAACAGGAAACACCCACAATTTTCCTGACATTATGGGAGTGATTTTTCTACCAAGTCAAGGTAGCCATGTTCTTCTTTTTGACTGCACTATTGTAGGTGTCATGATGACTCAAGAAAGAAAACATTGTCACCATCACCATTAACAGCGTAAGGTGTTTCCTGTACAAATTAGACCTTATACAGATATAATGTAGACAAGAGGGGAATCAGATAATATTCCCAAGCACAAAAGTCTGATTTAGTTTCCTGGTAAACACAAGACGGCTTACAGAAAAGTTGACACATAACCAAAATTCTTAATCGGAAACCTTTGGGTATTTTAGCAGTGAGGTATGAAAGTGACTTAGAGGTTTGTTGATTATATTCTTTATTCTTTTTTTTTTTTTTTTTTTTTTTGCTTTTTGGTACGTGGGTAGCTCCCTGACTGGGAATCGAACCCAGGCCGCAGCGCTGACAGCGCCAACGCCAAAGCCTTAAGCCACTACACCATCAGGGAACTCCCATATTCTTTATTCTTTACATTCTTAGTTAGAGAATTATTTGCTTTCTTAAGTGTGAAAATCTAGTTTCTAGTGTGGAGATTACTCATGCTCGCTTTTCTTGCCTATAAGATGAGAACAATTTGATACGTGTTAAAGCCCTGCAAACCATTTAGATGTCATGTATAATAAACTATAAGAGAAGTACAGGTTGAAATGAGTGGGGGAACTTCTTTTAAAATAGAGTCTTGATCCAAAATGATTATAATTATTAGACTTAATTATTAAACTTACTATCATTTAAAGTGTACTTAAATATTTTGCACCTGTTTCAAAGACCAAGGAAGATGTATATTTACTGCTATGGAACAGTTTACAGGATATATTGTCACAGGGGAAAAGGCAGAACAGTATTATAATGTATAATATAGTACATGTTAGTATATTAATAGAAGATTTCTATATTAGATATCCTATATTAGACATTTATATATTAGGTATTTTATGTATATGCAGTTTTGCTAGTATATATAGAGAGAGACTATCTCAAGATTTAAAAAATGCAAATGATAATTTCTACAGAGGGAAGTTGTTGGGGGCAGGTGAGAGGCAGGCTTAATTTGCACTGTATGTATATACTTTTATACTGTTTTAGCTTTCTCTACCATGTGCCTATATTACTTGAATCTTAGATGTAAATGATTTTAGAACATGCCGTGATTTTGTTATCACGGAAAAGAAGAAACATTGCCAATTAAATTGTGCCTCTGCTTTTTTAAAAGGAAAATTTGTATTTTATATTACAAACATATAATATAAACTATTGTACAGAGTTAGATAAGGCTAGTATAAACTGACACAATGCTTTTTTAAACATAGAAATTTTATTTTACTTATTGAAGAGCTCCTTAAGACTTAAACATAAATTTTTGTCATAACACTCTTTTGTGTGTGTGTGTGTGTGTGTGTGTGTGTGTGTGTATGAAAAGCAAAGTAAGTGAAATAAAGTGATTAAGGTGTTCCTAAAACAACTTCACATTCAGAGTTGAATTCTGAATCACTTTTAGACTCAGTCTTCAAGTCCATGTTTGCCCCACTTGCCTCCCAGCCATCCATAGTGTTGGTGATGACGCTGCACTATGGAGCTTTTCTTTTATGCTTTTGACAACATTACTGAAGTTTTAATGTTTGCTCTTCATCTGAAGATGTCACACATGCACAGGTTGACAGATGCAGGAAAAATATGTGCCTGAGAATCAATGAATGGTGGTACTTACTCAGAATTGAAAAATGATATCGTACAAATTTCAGCTCTCAAAAATGCTTATCACAGACTCTGCAGTCAGGCTTACTTGGGTTAAATCTGAACTGTACCACTTAATACCTTCCTTGGGTAAGTTACTTCTTCCTAAGCCTCAGAAAATAAGGATGCTAGTAATACATACTTCATAGTTTGGGGAAAGATGAAATGGGTGATGCTTGTAAAGCTTTTAAGTTCATCATCTGGCACAGTGTAGTATTAGCATTATTTTCACATCTCCTTTGAAACTAATCTTAATTTCAAGGCTTTTCTCTGCTACGTTCTCTTGCAATATGGCTGATTATTTTCAGATTTTTTTTTTTAATGGATTTTCATTGACTAATGTGTGAATAGCAGCAAACAACCAGTCCTTTGATCTTAGATGTCTTTCACTCTTATCAAATAGGCAAGTACTGATTCCTGTAGGCATTGTAGGGAATATTTGCTTTCATGTACAGGTCAGTCCTGAGATATTTTTTCTGTGTGAAGCAGCCACTTTTGATTAAATTAGGATGCATACGCACACACACCCAACCCCTTTTCCAGGTCTGCTTTTCCCTTGCTTCATTCGTGCTGGGCTCTGAGGGAGCCCTTCTTTCCTTTTCAGTTTTTTTATGCTTCTACCTCAGGGAAAGGATGTGGATTAAGGTAGACCTGCCTTCCCAATCCCTTTCCATAGGTGGGACTTTGAACAAACTGTCACTTGTTTTTCTTTTCTTTTTTTGTAAACTAAAGAACTGTTTAGTTGGAGGTTGGGGAGAGTGTGTGAGTTCTTAAGCTGCTCAGTGTCTCTAATTTTGCCTTGGGCTAATGGTTTTCTGTTTGTGTCCTTAGAGGAGGTAAAGTAGAAGCTGGTCTTAGCCACCTCATGTGCTGTTTTTCAGATGTACTTTTCTTCCTTCCTCGCCATCCTGTGACTGCAGGTGACATCAAAGAGAGCTGGCACAAGGTTAAAGGGGGTGTGGTGTGCCCAGAGCAAAGACTTTGGAGGCAGATGGACATGTGCCTTTGTCATGTCTCTAAACCTCTGGAAGTCCAGTTTCCTTATCTGTGTAAAAGGCTTTTAAAATGATTAGAAAAAAAGAAAAGGTAAGATCATGACTCATACAATCATGAAATGGAAGTATGTCAGCGATTTTTTATAAGTCATTAACTGAAAACCAGTAAGATGTTATAAGCACTTCAAAGGAGAATTCAAAGAACACAAAGTTATATGAGGCCATCAAGAATGCTGAAATGAATTTACAAATTGTTGCAAGACTCAGTGTCCACAGGCAAAATTTTTTGGATTTCTATGCAAAAGAATCTCTCATATCACTCTCAGTTTTCTACAGTTTGCGAAGTCATGAAATAGCTCCCGGACCATCAAAGGGCTCACTAGACCAGGACACCAGTACTTTTTACGCTCATTTCAAAAAATCTCACAGTTTCTCTTGATAGGACAAATGATGCTTAATTTTGCAAATTATTGAAGCATTAGAGATAGTATGACATATATGAAGTTCCTAGCACAGAAAATGTGTAGTCGATGGCAGTTACATGCTCAGACATGTTTAGACATCTCCTTTCTCTTGCCTGGCTGACCTAGTCTTTATACTGTTGGATTAACTGCTGCTTTAGGTTCCTAATTTTTCTCATTCCTCTATCAAACATCCTATGTATTTTTTCCTTGCTCAAAGTTACGTATATTTTTAAAAACTAAAGTTAAAATGAAAATGGTTTTGAGGATATAGAGGAATTTTTTTTAAATAATTATGGACAGATACAGTAAAACCTTTTAAAATCAGCAAATCACAGTGCTGAACATACTGGCAAGAGAAAGCCTTAATCCAGGGATCAGGGAACCTGGGTCTTTATGATTCTGATCAGGCCAGCTACCCTCCTCAGCCCACCCTCTCTCTCTTGGCCTCTAAAAAGACACTGAATTTCAGGAATTTTCAAACTTCAGTCTTTTGACAACAGTTTTGCGATTCCCCCCTACCTATATTCTCAATACTTTATTTACATTTAAAAGTTTTTTTATTGTGATAGAACATTCATAACATAAAACTTGCCCTTTTAGCCATTTTTAAGTGGGCAATTCAGTGGCATTGAGTACATTCACAGTGCTGTGCATCTATCACCTCTCCATTTTCAGAACTTTTCATCAACCCAGACAAACCCTGTATCCATTAAACTATAACTCTCTATTCCTCCCTACTCCCAACCAGTGGTCACCTCCATTCTATTTTCTGTTCCTGTTAATTTGCTTGTTCTACGTACCTCATGTAAGTGGATCATTTAGTATTTGTTCTTTTGTGTCTGGGTTATTTTACTTAGCATAATGTTTTTAAAGTTCATCCGTTCTAGCATTATAAGCATTTCATACCTCTTTAAGGCCAAATAGTATTCCATTGTGTGCATTTACCTTGTTGAATTTATTCATTCATCTATTGATGGACATTTGTGTTGTTTCCATCTTTTGGCTCTTGTGAATAATGTGCTATGAATGTTGATAAATAGGTATCTGTTTGAGTTCTTGCTTCCAAATCTTTTTTTCTTTTTTTCTTTTTCTTTCTTTTTTTTTTTTTTTTTTTTTTTTTTTTTTTTTTTTTTTTTTTTTTTTTTTTTTTTTTTTTTTTTTTTTTTTTTTTTTTTTTTTTTTTTTTTTTTTTTTTTTTTTTTTTTTTTTTTTTTGGTATATGGGTAGTTCCCTGGCTGGGAATCGAACCCAGGCCACAGCACTGACAGCGCCAGCGCCGAAGCCTTAAGCCACTACACCACCAGGGAACTCCCCGCTTCCAAATCTTTTGAGTGTATATTTTCATTATTGTTCTTGCTTGACTTGGTTTGTTTGTTTTTTCTTTTTTAGGTTTTTTTTTTCTTATTTATCTTTCTATATGAATTTAAGAAACACCTTTTCTAGTTCCAGGTATAAGACTATCAGTATTTTTATTGGGTCATGTAAAATTTTCTTAGTGAACATCGATATGTTTATCATGTTAAATAATTTTTCTTTTTTTTTTTTCTTTTTTTTTAAATTAATTTTTATTGTTAGACTTACTGGGGTGACATCTATTAGCAAGGATTACATAGGTTTCAGGCATACAATTCTACAGTGCATTGTCAACTTAAATAATTTTTCTTAAGAATGTAGTATGGATTTCTTTGTTTGTGTCATTTATTAATGTCCTTTGGAAGGACTGTAATTTTTTCCTTATATAGTCTTAGCACATTTCTTGTTAAGTTTATTCTTAGGTGTTTGATCTTTTTTGTTGAATTTCTGCTGAGGTCTAGTTTATATATAGGAAAGCTGTAACAGTTTGAGGTACATACTGTTAATTTTGTCAGTAGGGGGTGCACTGTTTTCTGTGATTGAGCTTGCTTCTGTGATTGTTATTTTCTAGAGGAAAAGGACCCCTGCCTTCCAATTCTGTCCTAAGCTGCTCAGACAGAAAACCTCAGGAAATATTTTTCAAAGAGGGCCTTGTTTTGCTTAAATGTACCTTCCTGATGATTTAATTTCTCAGCAAGAAGACAGTTTCGTGGTGGGCACAGCCGAGGGGACAGTATTCCATTTTCAGCTGGTCTCTGTGACTTCCAACAGCAGTGAGAAGCAGTGGGTGCGGACAAAGCCATTCCAGCATCATACTCACGACGTGCGAACTGTGGCCCACAGCCCCACAGCACTGATATCTGGAGGTGGGTTCTGCTCTCGGCCAGGCTACTTTACTCTGTGCACCTCTGGTTATTTTCATAGAGGACTTTCTCTAATTCTGTTGCCTTTTCCCCCTCTCCCCACCCAGGCACTGACACCCACTTAGTCATTCGTCCACTCATGGAGAAAGTGGAGGTAAAGAATTATGATGCCGCCCTCCGAAAAATCACTTTTCCTCATGTAAGTATCACCCCCTAACCCTTACTGTCCCCTCATCTCCCCACATTTCCCTGTTCCACAAGACTCTGAGCACAGCTCACACTTCCTAAGTAAATCTGTAGGGTTTCTGTAGTTACCTACCTTTCCTCTTCTGTTTCTGAGGCAGGTCTCTTGCAAAGATATTTATGAGGGCCAAGAGATTTACAGCAGCACTCCTAGTTCAGCTTCTGGGGAAATCATCCCCTTTTCCAGATAGTTGTGGTTTATGGGGAGTTTATTTGCTTTCAAGGCTGGGCTCTTTATTATTCTGGGTAGGAGGAGGAAAATTCAGGCTTCCAGTGTTCCTTTCTAGGTAAATGAACATCTTCCCAAGCTAAAAACCATTCTCCCCATTAACTGCTTTTACATTCCATTCAACCAATAAAACTTCCTGAATCTACCTCCTCATTATCTCTTGAATCTGCTCATTTCTCTCTGTCTACACTGCCATTATCCTGCTTTGGATCAGTGTCTTTCCTTATTTGGATTCCTTTATAGTAGCTTGTTAATGATCTTCCTTTACTTACATTTGTGTCATTCCAGCCTGTTCTCCATTGATCTATTCCAAAAACAACTTTGTTCATTACTCCATGCTTAAAAGCCAGTTCCTTAACATGATTTATGAAATACGTCTCAACCTTGCCCTGGTTTTCACCTTTTCTCTCATACACTTGCAGTACCCCCACCCAGTCTAGCCATTCTGAAGACTCTTTTTATTCCCTTTCATGCTCTTTTACATTTGAACTGTTTCACATGCCATCATTCTGCTTGGAATGTTTTGCCCTACCTTCTTTGCCTGAATAGACTACCAGCGTACCTCATGTGGGCACCTGTCTTTACTCCCACAAGCCTGGAGTAGAAATCCTTTATACTTTTTCCATTATGTACTGTGCTTAGCCATGTTAAAATTCTTATCACACTTGATGTAATTGCCTATTTAATTCTGTGTCAACCCTTTAAGTATAAGCTTGAGAGTGGTAGTTATGTTATTATATACCAGTATATTCTTAGGTCTGAAGACAGTGCCTGGCATTGGGTAGCATGTAGGAAATATTTATCAAGAAAATGGATTTCAGCAGTTAAAAAATGTCAAAGATGTTGCTGCTGTATCTAGTACTGAGGCAGTAGATGACTCTGGCTTATTTATCACTTTCAATTCTTGGGTATAGCGACGTCTCATTTCCTGTTCAAAAAAGAGGCAGCTTCTCCTCTTCCAGTTTTCTCATCACTTGGATCTTTGGCGACTGGGATCTACAGTTGCAACAGGTAAGATGGGAGAAAGTTTTTTTCCATAAGAAAACTGGAAAGAGAAGCCAAAAATTAGAATTGCAGTTGATATTCTGCCTATGGAAGTAGAGTTTTCTGGGTCCATTGGAACTTAGGGTTTTTTCACCCACTAGATGGAGCAAAAGAGGTTGCTTCAGTTAGAGTATTGGAATAGTTAGCACGATACTGGATCATCTGTTGAAAGTTTACAAATGACTTTCTGTGGTAGAATAGGGTGGTAGTGGGAATGCAGGATGTAGTGGAGGTGAGGGTTGTGGAATCATAGTTTCCCAAGGCTCAATTGGAATCAAAACAGGATGTTGAAAAATGGCAAGATTTAATGTTGGGTAGTGATAGCCCTGTATCAAAAAGGTCACATGGATCTTAACTGGAGTGACAGCCTGGTGTCCCTTTGTATGACCTGTTAAGGAAATTTTTAGGTTCTGTTGTTTTATAATATATAGGTTCATATAAGATTTAGATTTCAAAACCAGCAAATGAAGTTGAAGTTGAGACCACATTAAACTCCACTTCACCCACTCACATGCCTGGTTCTAGGGTAGAACTTCGGCACATTAGTAATGTACCATAGGCCATGTCCAGGGCATCCAAATAGAAGCTAAGAAAATATTCATTGCTTTCTTCTTCATTACCCCCAGAAAACTGGGCTTACTAAGTCAGACATTTTTCTGATTTCCCACTGGTAGAGATACCATTCTACCCAGGAATGACTTTTTAGAGAGGAAAAAAAATACACAATAACCTTTCTTTGAGAAGAAAGACCTCAGAGAAATTTCTTGTTCCAGGAAAGCATGGGGATACCCTTCCACTCTCTAAAGATGCAGATCATTTACTGCACCTCAAAACAAAGGTAAGGAAGTTTAGCTATGTTTTCAGGGTCTGAAACCCAGAATCTTTTTCTCATTCTGAATTTTAAGGATTACTTAGTTGACATCACAAACTATATAAAATCTAAAATAATTTGAAGTACTATGTTAGCAGAACTGGGTTTCCTGTGATTATATGTTGGTCATTCAAAATTTACTGGATGAATAAATATAGGAAATTGGTTTTTCTTCTTTTGGTATTATTATTGAAAATAACATGATTTTAAAAAATTCAAATGGTTGGAGTATGCAAAGAAAAATGAGCCCCCTTTGTATCCCACATCCCCGTTCCACTCTCCAGAGGTAATCACTGCCAGTAGTTTCTTGTATATCCAGAAAAGATTTCTACACATGTGTTCATGTATATGTACATCCTTTCTTTATACAGAAATAGGAATATACTATATAAACTGTTTTGTATCTTTTAAAAATACTTTAATTATACAGATATTTGTGAATATAGTCTTACTGTAAAGAATTCAAAAGGAGTTCCCTGGTGGTGTAGTGGCTAAGGCTTCAGCGCTGTAAACACTGCGGCCTGGGTTCAATTCCTAGCCAGGGAACTACCCACGTTAAAAAAAAAAAAAAAAAAAAATTAAAGAATTACAAGAATATTGAGTTTATATCCTTGTCAATCACTTTAATTATAGTCTGCTTTCCTGAATAATTATGGTTCCTTGATCTTTTTCTGTGAGGGAGTATAATGTGTGTATGTGTACATAAGACATTTACATACATTTATATATATTTCATGAGTTTTAGAATTACATAAATACTACTTTTTCTTTGTTTTGCAAATGTTTTTCACCTACTATTTCTTAGAGGTCTTTAAAGCAGGTAACCATGGACAAAACAAAATCAGTTTTCCAAGTCACCTCACTTCCAAAGCTTTCCTGCATTAGATGCCTCTCTGCTCAGGTTTCTAAAGTTAGGATTTAGTGTGAAGCTGTCTGTGAGGTATGCACAGGGCTGAGATTAGTTCACAGTATTCATAGACCTCGATGTTCTTGGTTTTTTGTTCTTTGTTTGTTTGTTTGTTTTTTGTTTGTTTGTTTGTTTGTTTGTATGTGGGTAGTTCCCTGGCTGGGAATCGAACCCAGGCTGCAGTGTTGACGGCACCAGCGCTGAAGCCTTTAAACCACTACATCACCAGGGAACTCCTCTGTTCTTGGTTTTAAAAATCAAAGCCATACCTACTAGGTGCTCTACTTCTCAAATAATCATAGTGATACACAGCACATGAGTGTCAGGATTATGTGTAGATGTTTGTGGATATGTCCAGAATCACAGAAGCTTGGGGATTTATGTCACCGTGAATCTTGTAAAATTTTACTTGAACATTCTTCCTGATTCCTAACACTGCCAGGGTCCCGAGAACATTATTTGCAGCTGTATCTCCCCATGTGGAAGTTGGATAGCCTATTCTACAGCTTCTCGGTTTTTTCTCTATCGATTGAATTATGAACATGACAACATAAGCCTCCAAAGGGTAAGCGATAACCCAATATCTGTTTGAACAAGAAGAAAATTCATAAGTGTATGATTTTTGTGTGAAGTGGGGATGTACTGGATATGAATTCTTGCTCCGTGAAAGCTATTTGGAGACAACTGTTTCAAAAAAAGTCTTTTCTTTCCACTCTGATTTGATTTTATTTTTGGAGGAGTAGGGAAATGCCAGAAAGTGGCAGTAAAGTTTAGGCTTTTGAAGATATGAAGGAGGGAGGTGTATAGGTTACAATGACCTTTCAGTGTTCCAAGTCCTTGGTCAATTGGCTTCCTTAGGGACAAGAAGCACTAATGTAATTTAAGCCTGTGATTATTTATGATGGCCTCGAGGTCTCACTTCTCTCTCTTACTAGTTTTTTCTACTGGTTTACTCTAAGGTTTCCAAAATGCCAGCATTCCTTCGCTCTGCCCTTCAGATTTTGTTTTCTGAGGATTCAACAAAGCTCTTTGTGGCATCAAATCAAGGGTCTCTACATATTGTTCGGCTGTTGGAAGGAAGCTTCAAGCACCTGCATACTTTCCAGCCTCAGTCAGGTAGGAATTTGGTAACTCATCCTGGAAGAGAGTTGTTAGTCTCTGATGTATCTTTATTTCCTTTAAAACCTCATTCATTATTGGGCTCTTCTTCACCCTGCAAATACGCATTCACTCATGTGTTTGCAATTTAAAGTAGGCGGCTGCTATCTAGCAAATGAAAATGCTTGATGAGATCTGAAATGTTCCTCACACCTACTCTTTTCTCACTTGGCTTTTGATTCCTTATTTGGGGCCAGAGAAGTTTCATCACCCTTAAGAGTTTTTGTTAGTAGGGCAAGAAGAAAGTTAAAGTTATCTGTAATCCTGACACTCAGAAATGACTACTGTTAATATTTTTGTATGTTTCCATTGTGAATTATGAACATGTTAATTTTTTTCCCCAGGTGTAATTATCTCACAAATATCAAGAGAGAGGTGGAGAAAACCCGACTAATTAGAAGAGAAATGACAGGCTTTTTAAAATTTATTTATTTTTTTATAATGTTTTTCAAGTACAGTTGACATACTGTACATAATATTGTATTAGTTTCAGATCTAAAACATAGTGATTAGACATTTATGTAACTTACAAAGTGATCACTCCCAATAAATTTAGTACCCATCTAACACCATACATAGTTATTGAATATATTCCCCATGCTGTACTTTACATCCCCATAGTTATTTTGTAACTACCAATTTGTACTTCTTAATCCCTTCCCCCTTTTCACCATTCCCCAATCCCCTTCCCATCTGGCAGCCATCAAAGTGTTCTCAGTATCTATGAGTTTGTTTCTGTTTTGTGTGTTTGTTTTGTTTTTTAGATTCCCCATGAAATTGTATGGCATTTATCTTTTTCTCTCTAACTTACTCCACTCAACACAGTAGGTCCATTATGTAGTTGCAAATGGCAAGATTTTGTATATATAAGGGCTGTCTGGAAAGTATCCAGCCATGTAATATGGAAATATAGGCGTTCATAGCTGTTTTTTTGTTTGTTTATTTTTTTTCTGGACAGCCCTCCTCTGTATCACCTGTTTTTAATCCATTATCAACTAGTGGACACCTAGGTTGCCTCCATATCTTGGCTATTGTAAATAATGCTGCAATGAACATATGGATACCCAACTCCCTTTGAAGTAGTGTTTTGGGTTTCTCTGAATAAATACCCAGAGGTGGAATTACTGGGTCCTTTGTCTCTGTATAGCCTTTGTTTTAAAGTTCATTTTGTCTGATACAAGTATTGTTACCCCTGAGTAATTTACTGGGAAAATTACTGATGTCAGTAATTTTCACTGACATCATTGAGTATCCTTATAACCAGTGTTTTGGGTTTTTTTTTTTTTTTTTTTTTTTTTTGCTTTTTGGTATGTGGGTAGCTCCCTGACTGGGAATCGAACCCCGGCCGCAGCGCTGACAGCGCCATCGCCGAAGCCTTAAGCCACTACACCATCAGGGAACTCCCAACTAGTGTTTTGAACTCTGCATCTGGTAGATTACTTGTCTTGGTTTTGTTTATTTCTTTTTTTTGGAGTTTTGTTCAGTTCTTTCATTTGGGACATATTTCTTTGTCTCCCCATTTTGGCTGCCTCCCTGTGTTCGTTTCTAGGTAGAGCTGCTGTGTCTCCCAGTCTTAGTAAATTGGCCTTATATAGTAGATGTCCTGTGGGGCCCACTGGCACAGCTCCCTGGTCGCCTTAGCCAGGTGTTCTAGGTGTGTCCCTTCTGTGGATTGTGTATACCCTCTTGTTGTAGTTGAGCCTTGGTTACTGTTTGCATGTCAGTGGGAGGAATTGACCCTCAGGCTGATTGGTTGTAAGGACTGGCTGTGTCTGCAGTGGAGTAGCTGTTGTGCAAGGCCTGACCCTATGGAGCAGGGTTTGCTTTAGCACCGCTCTGATGCCTCCCCAGCCTGCCCTTTGGGTATATTGTTTGTGGAGGTGGTTGGGTGGTGCTCTGGTGTGATCTAAAGCTGGCCACTGAATGTGTTGGTTCTGGAGCCTCTTGGGAGGGGTTTAGTTGCCTGCCAAGGTCAGCCACTGCCTGTGCTCTGCCCAGGGCCATTAGGTATGAGCTACGAAGTGATCTGCAGCTGGTTGCCACTTGTGCTGGGTTTGGAGGTGTCTGGGAAAAGCTAAGCTAGGAAGCAAGGCCAGCTGCTGCTACTGTTGGGTTTGGGGCTGCCTAGCAAGGTGTTTGGGGTACACTGAGGCCAGACGCTACTTGCCTGGGGCTTTTGAACCTTTGAGAGATTTTAGGAAAGTCCACAGCATGAACCAAAGCAGACCATTTGTATGGAAAAGTCACTGGAAGCATCTTGGGTGGCACTGCAAGTTGCGTGGGACAGCGTTTCAGGGAATCATCAGGACAGGGTGATTGGTGTTAGCTGGATTGATAGAGATTCAGATTATCTTTTTGGTTATTCTTATAAGGATGAACTTACACATACAATTTCATTACCTGTCATATAGTGTTCATGACCATTTCTTCATGTTCTTTGAGAACATGAATATGCATGAATGAGTTACTGTGTGTAGCTAAATTGCTGAGTTAATCATTGAGGACTTAGTATTCAGTTTAAGCTGGTAATTTTTTGGATACTTTTCATGGGCCTTTTTCCTTCTCCTCTGCCCTAGATTATAGGGGCTTCACTGTCAGACTCCATCAGCATGGAAAATCAACTCTTTGAACTTACGCTCTCACTGTTATACACTGCTTCAGAAGCATTCAGGAAATGAAACCCACAAGTTAGGAATCAGATAAAGTAAACTACCAATTTTTATTGAGTACCTATATATGTGTTTATTATACATCTTAGACTTCTGGGAGTTCCCTGGTGGTATAGTGGCTAAGGCTACGGTACTGTCAACACTAGGGCCTGGGTTCAATTCCCAGCCAGGGAACTTACCCACATTAAAAAAAAAAAAAAAAAAAAAAGTTAAAAAAAAAATAAATCTTAGACTTCCTATCTTTTATTTAGCACCCCTTGAAATTAGGCTGTGCATTACATATATAATTTTATTTCTTCCTCTTTTCTGTCAACTGATTTCCTTCTTAAAGTCAAGCCGGTTTCTTCATACCCTGAAACCTGTGTATTTCATTCCTTGTCACTTTGCTCACATTGTTGTCCATCATCTTCTACTCACCTCATTCATCCTTAAGCATCTGGTTTATGACTTGCTTTAAAGCTTTTTTAGTGTTTCGGGATGTTATGTGCAGCACATTTTGGCTTATAGCATCACTGTATGATTTTCTTTTATTTTTAATTAATATTAAATTTATTGGAGTGATATTGGTTAGTAAAATTATATACGTTTCAAATGTCCATTTCTATAATTCATCATCTATATACAAGTATTGCATTGTGTGTTTACTACCCAGAGTGAATGATTTTTATATAACATGAGTTTTTGTGTTGCCAGATTGGTTTAAAATCCCTTGATGACAAAGCTGGCTTGTATGTGCCCATGTTCCCTTAGTGCTAAATATACAGCAGGTACCCAATGAATTAAAGGTATGCTTCAAGCCTATTAAGTTGGCTGTTTGTCCATAACTCTGATGAAAAAACTGTTTGTTAGGAAAGGAGTTTGAAAGAAAGTATAGATTTTATTGGTAGCTGCTGCACTGGTTCTTCATTCCCGTAGTAGGCAATGTCTCACTCAAGCCTGAGCAAGTGATACTTTCAGGTTTATCTCTGGCTCCTCTTTACGTGAATGATGGCTAATTCAATAAAAATAATAGATTAACTTATCTAGAACTTATTTGCAAAATTATCAAGAAATTATCCTATCAGTAATTTAAAACGGAGGGTTTTATTGGCTTTTGCCATCATCATCAGGGTATGGCTGTGTGAGGACACAGAATTCAGACTTAATGTTCATTGTTCTTTCCTTGCAGGGACAGTGGAGTCCATGTGTCTTTTGGCAGTCAGTCCAGATGGGAATTGGCTTGCTGCATCAGGTACCAGTGCTGGAGTCCATGTGTACAATGTAAAACGTTTAAAGGTGAGTTGAGTTCAAACAGGAGGAAGTTAGCCCTGCAATTATAAGCCTGAAGGCCAATTGGTATGACCGGAAAATTACCATGCTTTTTTATTAAACTAAGACTTTTTCCTGTTTTACTTGTTTAGAACCCAAAAGCTATAATCTGTTATATTAAAACCAGTCAATGGAAACAGTAAAACCAGTTGTGCACAGAAATTTGAAATTAAGGATTTATGGGTAATGAATCCACATCCAGGTTATTTCTTTGTTTTGGAGAGGAAAATTCTAGTTTACCCAGATGAATAGTTGTAGATAATAACAATTACCTTTAATAGCTGGCTTTGTAATCTTAACCCTACCAGACCGCTGTACCGAGTTTTCCGTAATTTCCGAATTGTCCGCTACCGCTGTACCTGATTTTCGGTACTTGGCCTAGTATGTGAAATAAATGACTCCAAGTTCCATCTTATTCTAACCACTTGTTTGCATGTAACTAACATTTTTCTATATCATGTTGGCTTTTTCTCTTTAATGCTCAAGAGCCCGGGTATAGGGGACAGTTAGGTTCAGGGCCTCAGGTCTGGTAGGGTTAAGGTATTTTTAAAATAAAACAGAACCAGAAATTTGACACAGGAAAACATTTTTCACTAATTAGTAATGATATTGTCACTCACGCATGGAATCACTAATGATTCCTTACAAGTTTTCATCATAAAAGTCAGATAAGAACTACCCAAACTTATAATAAGCATTAAAAGTTTATAGAACAGTGTCAAACTGCAGCTTTTAATGGGTTTGCCTATTAACTGCATAACTTACTTTTTATTACATTGTGGCAAAAGCATGTACTGCTTGCTTTTTGAGCTTTGCCTGGCATTTAAAAGATTATTCCTGTGTAGTGGTGCACATGCATGGCAATTGTACATAAATGTCCATGCCTAGGCATTGATTTCTTTTAAATCCAATGTGCAGCTATAGATTCCTTGTTTAATGACATGGTAATGATTAATTCATACAAATGTCACACAGAATCACCTTTTATGTCTGTTATTTCTTCCCAGCTTCACTGCACAGTACCTGCTTACAATTTCCCTGTGACTGCTCTGGCCATCGCCCCCAATACCAACAACCTTGTCATTGCTCATTCTGACCAGCAGGTAAGAGATTCCAGTGCTTTCTAATTCCTTCCTGCAGGATAGGAACATAGGAGCTGAGATAATGACAATTTTGGAAGACACTTCCTTTGAAAGTACTGGATGATATAAAGCTTCCATGTATAGCATGGGTGTATCATGGGCCAGTAATATCCATTGGCACAATGAAATAGCGAAGCACTGAGATTCTAGGGTGAAGAGGTACAAGGAGGGTAAATCTTGAAGCATTTGTTTTAGTCATTGTTTTTAGACTGGAAATGACATGGACTCAAATATTAGACTGGATATGGGATAGAATAAGATTTTGAGAGTTGAAAGGTGACTAAGAGATCACATAATTAACCTTCATTTTTGCAGATGAGGAAATTGGGCCATAGTAAAATCATGTACCTAATATCAGCCACAATTAGTGCTTCGTCTACTGCTTTTTCCCATACCAAGTTGTAAGAAGGTAGTAATTTTAAGAATATCTTTAAAATATCTGAGCTATAGAACACATGAAATTATCAGTACTTACAGATCTTCATCTCAAAATAAGCATGATAATACACCTTCCTCACTGAGCTGTTGGAAAGATTAAATGTGATCCGAGAAGCACATTTAAGTAAACTGCTAGGCAAATGACGCTTGGTGCTCTGATTAGCAGTTTTTACACACACATGCGCATATATACACATCCTTTCTTAACCAAAGACTGAAAGATCAGTGAAGTCATGTCCCAGTCTTTGTCACATGTAATGATAATGTCCACCTGATGCCTTTTACTGGCAGTTGGTCCCTTAAGTGCTTCAAACATTATAACTGGTGGGAAATTTTTTAGTACCTATTAGATTAGCAAAGATCAATAGAGTTGATAATACACAGTGCTGTGAGAGTATAGGGAAACAGCACTTTATACATTACGTAAATTAGTATGACTCCTTTAGAGAACATTTTGGCAATAGCTAAAAAAATTTTCATGCACATAATATTGGATTCAGAAATTCCAATTATAAAAGTTCTTCCTCCAGATAATGTGCTTTCAGTTGTGCAAAAGAACTTTGATACAGAGAAAATCATTGCAGCCTTGTTTGTAGTAGCCAAAGATTAGAAATAACCTAAATGTCCATTAAACACATTAGATAAGCAAATCATGGTACATCCAAAAAATTATGTTCTTCAAAGGGGACATGAATGATCTATATATAAATATTGATATGGATCAGTCTCCTTGATATAATGTTAAACAAAAAAAGCAACATATAGAACAATGTGTGTTATATGCATAAAACATCTCTGAAAAGACATAAACGAAATAGCAGACTACTTTTGTCTTGGGGAAGACAGATGTCAAGATTGCAGGATGACTTGTCATTGTAAACCTTTCTATGCTGTTTGAATTATTTATTCTGTATTTTACCTTTATTACTTTTTATTTTCAAAAAGTGAGAAAGCATAAGGCTGAATATAATGTAATCAAGGTTTGTATATATATTTTCTGATTAGGAATGAGGGATACCCTTCTGGTCTTTCTGGGTACCAGCCTGCATTTCCACTATATCTTTCCTCAGATATTTGAATACAGCATCCCAGACAAACAGTATACAGAGTGGAGCCGGACCATCCAGAAGCAGGGGTTTCATCACCTTTGGCTCCAAAGGGATACTCCCATCACACACATCAGTTTTCATCCCAAGAGACCAATGCACATTCTTGTTCACGATGCTTACATGTTCTGTATCATCGACAAGTCATTGGTGAGTTCTTCACTACTATCACCTGTGCTCTCACTGAATCTTCTCTACTTAAGAACTTCAAGTTCTAAAAACAAGTACAATAAGTTAGAGAAAGGAGAATCAGAATAAAGTTCCCTGTTATATTCTTTTGTTTTGCCTGTTTCCTCGATTTTGTTCCCATGTTCCTTAGGCTATCAAGGAGAAGTGGGCCTTTGTTGCATTTGTTTTTGCTGATTTGACCACTTCTCTGCTTTGCCTGTTGAGCACATAAACTTAAGAAGGAAAGTGATTAAATAGTCAGGATTCAGAAGGTTAACCTCATTGGGGAATACCATTGATTTGGCTGAATTGCTTCCACCTTGGCACCCCAAGTGACTTGAGTCATGTGATTTCATCAAAGGGACTAGAGACCGAGCTTTTGACCACTTGTATCCTTGGCTGAATGTACTGAAACACTACCTGCAGGCTTAAGGAGTTGGTCTTAAAAAAAACTCCAGCGAGGAAAATTCCATTCTTAATGGCAGTGATTTAAGTGGCATGTGAGCAGTTTTTTCAGTTCTAGATTCCATCCTCTGCCAGGTGCTGTTTTGATTCACCCTAAATTTATATGCTTTTTTCTGGTCAGGAGCACTGTGAACTGTGGCCATGCCTGTAATGCACTTTGGGCTTAGATTACAAGCAACACACAGTGTGTTTGGTATATCTGTAAAGGTAGAGGTGGAAGGAAGATGGAGAAAGCAGCAGATGACTCTGAAGGAGGAGTGTATGGTGATGTGTCACTGGAACTCCTCTCCTGGGCCTTGCGTCCTCTAGGGTATGGGAAGCAGAGCTGGCTGACAAGTGCCTTCTACAGTTCAAGTGATACAGGAAGGGCTCCTCCCACTCACTTTGCCTCTTTGTAACTCAGCCCAGATCAGCCCATGTTTTTTCCCAAGCCTTGGTGATAAATCCATCACTTCCTTTTGCTGGGTAGAGCTATTTCCCAAGGAAGTCAGAGATGAAATATCACTTGCTTGGCCAGAGGCCATCTCTCGAGGTGTCAGTGACATCAGTGGGGTTAGTTTGTATTGCAGTTTCTCCTGGGGAGAACTTCAGTTGCTTGGCCAGTCCATGATCTGGTTGGGGGAGATTCAAGAAAGCAGACCTTACATGAGCTGAGTAGGATCCTGCACATGCCAATTTGTTCCTGTCACAAAGTCCTATGAGACTGGCCAGAAGCCCCAGCTGGGTTCTTTGATCTTGCCAGCAGAGTACCAAGCTGTCTGCCTCATACTCCCACCCTCTGTAGTATAGCTGGGAAAGTGACTACAGCTCTCCTAAAGGAGAGTCATGAAGGTAGTAAATGTATAATATGATGGTTGGAAGACGGTATTTGCCTGAAAAATCACTATAGTTCTTTGTTCTGTAGAAGCCCAGTAAAAATAATGATTTAAACAGTATATCTTTGTCTTTTTAGCCTCTTCCAAATGACAAAACCTTACTGTACAATCCACTTCCTCCCACGAATGAATCAGATGTCATCAGGAGGCGCACAGCCCATGCCTTTAAAATTTCTAAGATATATAAGGTAAAACATCTTGCATTATATTCTGCACAGTGGTTCCTTGTGATATCATCAAAATGTAATAAGATGTCAAAATCTAACCTTCATTTTTCAGGCAGAGAACCTAGTTTTGGGAGACAAGTGACCTTTCTGAGGATGTGTGTCCCTTACATCTGTATTTCATTGTTCTTGCCTCAGCGCATCAGAGACAGGCACATTATACTTAACCAAAATGAAAGACATAGGTAGTAAGAAATGATGTTGGAGCGTAGGTGTGTCTTTGTGTTAAAGCTGGCTTTTAAATTTGATTTCTAGTTGGAGAAGATTCCAAAAGATAAATTTCCAGCAAATGGAAGTCATTGACTTTATTATGACTTAACCTTTCTGTGCTAGGCTTTTTACTGTATGTAAAGCTAATATCCATTGAGTTTATGGTACTCTGGCTATTTGGGCTACCTCAGAAGTTCCATATTCATGCTTCTCAGATCAGAGTTCCTGGGCATCCTGGAACATTTTCTTAGGGGCCTGCCAGAATTTTTTTTAAGGGACGGTGGGTCTGTCATTTTTTCAAGTGTGATTAGCTTACTGATACATTTGTTAACTTGCCATTTATCGTCTTCTGGCTCCAAAGCTCTCAGTTAACATTGATTTCTAAGAAATTAGATTTTTCTGTACAAAGAAACTTGAAAAATCTTACTGAAATCTTTTGAGTGAACGCAGTTAAAAGCTCCCAACCAGCAGGAAGGATTGTCAGAGATTTACATCCTTCCAGCCTTAAACTTAGCTAACCTTTTAGTTCTAGTTCATCTATTCAGTACTAGCCCTGGAGCCTAACTCCTAGTAAAATCATTCTCATCTCTCTCCAGCCTCTACTCTTCATGGATCTTTTGGATGAACGAACACTGGTGGCAGTAGAACGGCCCCTGGATGACATCATTGCTCAACTCCCACCACCCATCAAAAAGAAGAAATTCGGGACCTAAAACAGGGCACTGTCTGTGTCCTTCCTTGAACTGTTCCAACCTGTTTTGTTTTCACAGATTATGATAATAAAACAAAGTTATTCTTTAGGACTAGTTATTATGAATATTACCTTTCAAAATAATGGACAGTAATTTCCCTCCACTGAATGAAAGTGAATGTAAACACCAAGGTATTTGTAGTTCTGTGTAGCTACAAATCCATGCAACTTTTTTAGGGTTCTGCCCATTATTTAGACCATAACCTCAGAAAAGAAATATGAATAGTTACCCTCTATTTCCTAACACATGCCTCAGAATGCTGGTGACCTTCACTGTCTGCCAGCCTGTAGCCCATGCAAAGGTGTGGGAATCTGCCCAATGTTGATTACCCTAGAGGGCAGGGGAACTATGTTTGCTTACTAAAAATAGCCTAACTACCTACCAATAGCAATAATCAGCCTATGTATCAAGGAAGAATTTTAACTGCAGTTCCATCTGAAAAGCAAATGCCTCTGGCCTTTGGTAGTCAACTGTTAATTTTATTCAACAGGAAAAATTACAGGATTTGGGATATCATTTCCATTAACCCTTGTTTACCTGTTATATGTCAGTTTCACAGGTTAAGGAAACATTGGGCGTTTTGTGTAAGAAATTAGGAGTGGAAGTTGGGACCAGTAAGCCCGCCATATATTTTGCCTTTTCTGTCCTCTGCTTGCTTTGACATTGTTATTCCCATGGGTGTTCTCAACTGACTAGTTTTAATGTGATCTTTTAAATTAGAAAGGGAAGAACTATACTTAACCTGAACTGAGCAGATAGATTTCTTTCCCATCTCAGTGGATGTATTCTGTTGCATGCCTGTGGAAACCCAGTATGTGTGGTTTTGTTTGTGTGTTTTGGGGATGGAGGGCTGTGGAATAGGCAGAGAAGTATGTGGTTTTGATGACATCATGAGTAAAGTGCTGGTGAAAAACAATTTGCTAAGATGAACCCCACCCTCGAATCTAGAAAGGGAAAAATAGCTGAGAATTTAAGATAGATGTGTGGAATGAGAATTAACAGAGGTAAGAAGAGAGAGAAACAGACCCCAATACTTCATAACATAAAGAACAACCTATTTCAGGCTCGTTTGCTAAGAGGAAACATACAACAAGGTTTAAGAGAGTTCCCTGGTGGTGTAGTGGCTTAAGGCTTCGATGCTGGCGCTGTCAACGCTGCGGCCTGGGTTCGATTCCAGCTAGGGAACTACCCACATACAAAAAAAAAAAAAAAAGGGACACCACTTCTTAGTTCTGCCTCTTTAGATTGTTTACAGTGATAAGAGTAATTTAAACAAATAGCTGCAACTTTTTAGGTCCTCTCTGTAAAATAACTTCCCTTTCCTCTTTTCTTAAATAAATGTCCTTAGTGCGGCATATTCTTCCTATCTGCATTAGACTGGACTATTGCAAACTTTCAGTAGACTGGAAGAGTCTGCCCCTCCTAAGATATGTTTTAGATACTCTTTTGTGTGGTTGAAACCAAAGTTCAAGTCACTGGTCTACATTAAATATGACCAGAGGCTGCTAGGATGCCTTAAATAGTAACTCTCTTGATATTCACTGACTATAGAGCTATAAATTCAGGGAATCTTTATTAACTGGATTCGTTTAAGATTTGATTTACTTAACCTTAAACATGGTGAAACCTGGTGGATCATGTAGGGTGTAATTCTGACAGGGCTCACAGATCATCTGAGTAAAACTTCAGAAAGTAGAAAGCATTCCTTTGCAAAATTTCCAGCAGTGATTTGGATTTCCATAAATGGTATGGGAAATAAGAGATTTGGGCCTTGAAATTCTTCCTAAGTAAAGAACTTGGAATACAAACGAAGCTGAAACTGATTGGGGCCAATTAGAGAATTTTGGGGAAGAGAAGGCAAAGTAGTATTAAATAAGAGGACAGTTCAGTGCATGTGTTTTGGGGTGATTTTACTTTTGGGATTTGTGTAACCTAGACACATTACGTTTCTGTTTCAGGCATTTTGTAGATTGCGGCTATTACTTGGATTCTGCAGAAAAATTTTGATCCAACATCAACCTGGGAATGATCTTTTTTTGCTGACCTGATTCAAATGCTTTAAAAATTCACATTTCTGGGAGTTCCCTGGTGGTGTAGTGGCTTAAGGCTTCGGCGCCTGCACTGTCAACACTGCAGCCTGGGTTCGACCAGTTGGGGAACTACCCACATACCCCCCACCCTTGCAAATTAAAAAAACAAAACAAACAGAACAAAAAAAAAATTCACATTTCTCATATACGAAGTTAGTAATCTGATCTCTGGATAGATAATGCATTCTTTACCATGGAGATTACAGCATATTAGATAAGAATACTATAAGAAAGAGACCATCTAGTTTTTTTTTAAGCCATTTTTTAAACATCAAAACTTTTTGCAAAAAATGGAACTTTATTCTGAACTGCAATATATGATACAGATCAAAGTGGAGCTGCTCTGGTTGGTGTAGGAAGGGATGGGAAGGAAGAAAAGGTCTGTGTTTCTTGGTCTCATTTTTATACTCATGACAATGGAGACCAAAAGGAGAAGAGTGGACTTTTCCCATGGTCATACAATCGTTTATTAGAGGCCAACGTGGTCTTACAGCTATCTCCCTACTGTCTCTTGGTTGTAGGGGCCCAGTCATAAGTATGATTAGCAGGCATGATATGCAGAAGCCTTTCCATTTCACAGACAGGAAGGAAGGTGTTGTATGTATTTCTTGCTCTAGATGAACACGTAATTTAGCTTTAACCTTGAGTTCTGTGGTCATACCTGTGTGTTAATCATATAAAGTGTTGTAATAACAACCAAGTACCTTGTCAGCTAGTGCTTACATGGGGGTGTTTTTCTAGGGCTAATTCTGGGAGTGGAATTCCTAGCTCATATTGTACCCATTTTCTTTCACTTTTAGTGGCCCTTTGGAATAGCTATATTTCAATCAACAGTGTTTGAAAATACTCATTTCCTTATAACTTGCCAGTGGATTGATAGACTTCAGTTTTAGCCTATCTAATGGGTGAAAAACAATACTACCTCATTTTCTTTTGCATTTGCCTGTTTACTAATGAGATTGCTCACTTTTTAAGGTATTCATTCTGGCTGTTTGACTAATTGTGTCAATTGCATATACATAACCTTTTTCTCCTAATGTGTTGTCTTTTTCTTTCATATTTTAAGGTATTTTCTGATAAAGATTACTGTCCGTAAACCCTGTGGTGGTAGAAATGTTCTGTATCTATGCTATACAATAAGATAGTTACACGCCACATATGGCTGTTAACACTTGATATGTGGCTAATGTGATGAAGGAACTGAATTTTTAATTTTATTTAACTTTAATTTAAATATCCACATGTGGCTAGTGGCTTTTGTATTGGACAGCACAGATCTAACTGTTAAGGCTTAGCTTTGTATCAGTCTTTTGTCTTCAGGAAGTTAAATAACTTAATACTTAACATACATTTATTGAGTGCCTACTGTAAGTACTGAGAGCTTGTATGTCTCATTCAGGAAAACACACCCCTAGAGAATGAAACCTTCCCTAGTTGATAGTAACTAAGAACCAAGTGAGGTTTCTTGAAAAGGTAGAAGTATGGTGGTTTCCACAAAGGAAAGCTAAACATTTTAGAAAAGTATGTGGCAAACATACATAGATTTGGATAAAGAGCCCTTAAGCCAACATGTAAGAAGTAAGACCAGGTAGGAGTGTGTCTTGAAGTCTGTGGTTAAGAATTTTCATTTAGTGGAAAACATAATTATGAAAGCCCAGATTCAAAGGAATGGCACAGTGAAAATGCCCATTTATATAAGTAAGGGGCAGAAGAGACTGGAAGTTAGGGAAGCAAAAAAGAAACAGACTATTGTGTAGGTTCTTGACTTGGGGTCTGTATTTGTTTGCTAGTGCTGCCATTACAATGTCACAGACTGGGTGGCTTAAGTAACAGAAATTTATTTTCTCACAATTCTGAAGATAGAAGTCTGAGATCAAGGTATTTTCAGGGAGTTCCCTGGTGGTGTAGTGGCTTAAGGCTTCGGCGCTGGCGCTGTCAGCACTGCGGACTGGGTTCGTTTCCCAGCCAGGGAGCTACCCACATACCAAAAAGATAAAAAAACAAAAAAAAAAAAACAAAAAAAACCCAGTATTTTCAGCATTGGTTTCTTCTAAGGGCTTTCTCCTTGGCTTGTAGATAGCCACCTTCTGGTGTCTTCACATGGTCTTTCTAATCTCTGTCCTAATCTCTTCTTAGAAGGATAACAGTCTATTGCGTTAGTTTCCAAACAGTGGTATGCATACCTGCGGGGGCAAGTGCTGAGCTGTTCAGGGGTATTCGAAAAATAATCACTAATGGAGGGAGTTTCTTGGTGGTGTAGTGGCTAAGGCTTCAGCACTGTCAACGCTGCGGCTTGGGTTTGATTCCCAGCCAGGGACCTACCCACATTAAAAAAAAAAAAAAAAAAAAAAAAAAAAATCAGTAATGGAGAAAAGACAAGTAAAATAAAAAAATGTATAAACCGTAGGTATGGAACAATAAATGTTAAATTTGAATCACCGTTAATGAAGACTTAAAAATCAGATCACATTAGCAAATGATGATTGGTGAGCTCATGGCTATGAACCCTTCCTTCCCCCAAACCACTCCTCTACCAATTATTATGCAGTTTCAGAACAATCCATTTGCGATACTTCTAGAACTTCCCCAAACATATAAATATATCTGTATCCAGGCTGTTCGATCAGTTTAGTTATTGACTGAGTAACATTAATTGTGTTGTCTTTAATCGTGATGATTTTCAAGTAGTTTTTTAATTTAATATTTAGCAGTTTCAGTTATTATTGTCAATGATTTTTAACCATATCAGTTATGGATCAGTGGTTGAAAACAGTAACAGTTAAAAAACCAAAACTTGATGTGGATTATAACCCATCACCAAGTACTTCTCAACACATGTCTGCAGCTATGAGTACACACACACCGGGAGATAGTAAAAAGGTGCAGCCTCAGATACTACACAGAAGAAAAAGAAATACTCTGAAGAGTATATTAAATATGGGTTTTCATTTGTAGGGGATGATGATTGTCCTAATCCTTTGTGTGTTGTGTGTGGGGAAATGTTATCTAATCGTTTCATGAAATCCTCTCCTCTCATGCGACATTTAGAAACTAAACATCCCATATATAAAAATTAATACATTATTTTCGGTGCTTAGAAAAACATCCAACTGTTACTGCATACATGATGTCGGGAAAGAAAGACAAAGAGAATGCACTTGAGGCTCCATACTGTATTGCTAATGACATAGCTAAATTTGGTAAAAACCACACCATAGCTGAAGATTTAATTTCTCCGTGTATTAAGGATACCATCTTTTGTATGTTTGGGGAAGAATATGTCTGCAAAATCAATACTAATCTCTCTTTTTCAAACAGTACAGTGTCTCAACAAATTCAGGAAATGTCTGGCGATGTTGAAACTGTAGTAGTAGATAGAAAAAGTAAATTTTTTTCCATCCAGGTCTATGAAAGTGTACATGTTGCTGATTTATCTATTTTACTCCTTACCCATTGACAGTGTACCACAGGTGAAGATATTTTTAATGCAATCAATAACTTTTTTATTGAAAAGGACATTGGTTGGTCAAATTGTGGTATGTGCACTGACACAGGCAAACCTATGTGCAGTGTTTTATAGGCCTATACAGCCAAATTAAAGTAGTTCCCCATGTACCATGGAGTACTGCTGCATTCATAGACAAAGTGTTGCATCCAAGTCTCTTCCTAGTGAACTGAAAGATGTTCTTTTTTTTTTTTGGTAGTATGTGGGAAGTTCCCTGGCTGGGAATTGAGCCCAGGTTGCAGCATTGACAGCGCCAGCGCTGAAGTCTTAAGCCACTACACCATCAGGGAACTCCCTGTCCTTTTCAATAGGCATTACCCCTTTGCTTTCCAGGAGAAATATCCTAAAATGTATTTTTTTTTTTTTTTTTTTTTTTTTTTTTTTTTTTTTTTTTTTTTTTTTTTTTTTTTTTTTTTTTTTTTTTTTTTTTTTTTT
>PVJL010001181.1:10343-94728 GCA_004026885.1 Lyroderma lyra | reverse complement strand
TTTTCTCTCCAGCACAAACATGAAGTGAAAGAGGGAAAGGTGCATATATCCTTTAGCTGATGCAAGCACATTTGAAAATTCATCCTGCCAAGATAAATCACTATCTATCTGAAACCCACAAAAATGGATTAACTATCTCATGCTTTATGACTATGAAAACCCACATCTGCGAACCACATTACTAATGAGAAGCAGCTGGTGACAGTTTTGTAGCTCTGTGACTTTCTTTTTAGGAAAATATTAGCAAGGACATACTATACAGAAGGTTAGCTTCATGGAATCCACTTAGCTATGGAAAATTACCAGTGTTTTTTATTGACAATCATGGAAATTATGTACTTTGCCATGAAATTCAAATAAGGTCCCAAAAATAAAAACCTCCTCACCGCCAATATCAGTTCTAACAGAATTTCCAGTACCTCAGAAGACTTGCAGTCATATAGTCAGCTTCAACTCTCATTTTTCATAATACCAATGAACACCAAATCATGTTTATTGATGCATATGGTATTCCTAGGTCTTTGTCCCACAGCTTTAACTCTTTCTGAGTAAGTTAATGGAATAACCCATTGTGGGGATCATGGACCCCTTTGGGAATCAGCTAAATGTTGTGGACATGTCTCAGACAAATGCACCCTTGTTCAAAATTCAGCATTAAACTTTGGAGTTCACAAAAACCCTAAAACCCTTCCACAGACTCTTTTATAACTCAACTCTGCCCTCTCAAAATCTACAGGTTGAAGCCTTAACTCACAGTACCTCAGAATGTGACTGTATTTGTACATATGGTCTTTAGAGAGGTATCTAAGTTAAAATGAGGTCACTAGGGTGGGCCTAATACAATAGACCAGTGGTTCCTAATCTTTTTCCACTTGTGTACTCCTTTTAAACCCATTTCTATAAATTGTACCCCTTGTTTTTTATTGTTTTTTTGTTTGTTTGTTTTGTTTTGTTTTGCTTTTTGGTATGTGGGTAGCTCCCTGACTGGGAATCAAACCCAGGCCACAGCACTGACAGCATCAGCGGTGAAGCCTTAAGCCACTACACCATCAGGGAACTCACCCCTTGTTTTTAAAACAGCTGTTTTTAAATACTGACACTTTTGTTCAGTGCCTATCTTAATGTAAAATAGTGGAAATGAGATAATAGGGAAGAAAAATTACTACAGTAAAAGTACAAAGCACAGATTTAATAATTCCAACTTTCGTAAGACAGTTAAATGTTGATGATGATAAAGTATTTAACAAACCTTTCTTATTAATATTTATTTACATTATTTGAAAAGTCTGTGATAATTGTGCAGATTACTAGCCAACTGAAATTGTTAGTGAGATCATTGAGCTTGCTTTGATGCACTTAGTTTCTTGAAATCAGGCTCAAAAGATGCAAGGTACAGTCTTAAATCTGAACTTTGCATTAAGCTTGTGGTATTTATTTTTTAGGAAGGTGTAAGAAGAAAAAGTTCTCTCCACTATTTCAGTATTAGTCAATGGCAAGAGGTATTTGAGTGCCTTCTCACTGAGCATTCGTATTCCTCACTGACATCTACCCAGAAGGTAGTAAGATGCCTTCTTTTAAAATCATAATTTAAAGAAGAATCAGTTGAAAGTTCAATTAACTGCTCTTTTTCATTGATAGTTTAGCTTCTTTGAAGAATTCTTCATTGAAGGGATCTGCAATCCAGTTATTTTCTTTTCTAGGTTGAGGGAAGTACTTATAAAAGGACACTTGATGATCTTCCAAGTGACTTACAATATTCTCTTTCATGTTTTGGGATAGGCGCAAGTCCTTTTCACATAAGAAGTCGTGCAGAGTTTCAAAAACTTCAGGTTGACCTCTTTCAATATACATTGACTCCATTTTGTTAGTTACTTTGAATATAGTGAATGAGCTGTTTTGAAGTCCAAAGTTGAGTGTTATTTCTAGAAAAGTATCTGATAAATATGCAAGACTTTGAAGCCAAATCACTGTTCTGAAACTTTGAAACAAGAGGGAAAAGATGGTCTTCCAAAAATACCTGGACTTCATGTCTAAGTTCAAACATCCGTATTAAGTACTTTGCTACAGGATAGCCATCTTACTTCCATAAGCAAAAGGAATGTGCTGTGAATGCTGTTCATTTCTTCACACATAGCTTTAAACAATCTGGAGTTTCGTGGTTGTGACTTAATAAAATTTACATTTACAGCCTCATCAAGAACATCTTTCAGGGAGTTCTCTGGTGGTGTAGTGGCTAAGGCTTCTGCGCTGGTGCTGTCAATGCTGCAGCCTGGGCTCAATTCCCAGCCAGGGAACTTCCCACATACTACCAAAACAAAAAAAGAACATCTTTCAGTTCACTAGGAAGAGACTTGGATTCCCAGCCAGGGAGCTACCCACATACCAAAAAGCAAAAATAAATAAATAAATAAATAAATAAATAAATAAATGAATAAATGAATAAATAAAAGAGCAATAAATGAGAAAATATGCATTTCATATGGGAACAATGTAAAACAAACAAACAAAAAAAGGACAATTTCTCCCTTCCTCCCTCTCCCCCTCCCTCCCTTATTCCCTCCCTCTCTCTCTCTCATAAAATTATTCGAATTCAAGTCTATGTGTTGGAATACAGTGTCAAACTCTTGATATCTTTTTATTTCCAAGTGACTGACCTTTACGTTCCATGCCAAAAATATGTTAGAACCTAACCTGCACTCAACACACCTTACAACAAGGAAACGGCACTGTGCCTCCTTGGGTCACTTCATGGACAGCTTGATTCTTTTCTTTTTTGGGGGGTAGTTCCCTGGCTGGGAATTGAACCCAGGCCGCAGGCATTGAGAGCGCCAAAGCCTAGCCACTACACCACTATAATAGATATTTCTAATCTATTATTTTTACTCTTTTTTGGGGGTGGGGTCTTGTGGTGACATTGGTTGGCAGGAGTTGCATGGGTTCCAGGTGTGCAGTTCTATGGCGCATCATCTACGTGTTGCATTATATTTACTCTTATCGAACCTGAAAGGTGTAATGCTTATTTTTCTGGACTAGCAGTATGCTCGTTACTTAATAAAGATATACAAGTTTTGACTAGGAATAAAAAAGAAAAGGACAATTGATCTCACTGTCTCCTAACTGGGGAAGAGTTAGTTATGCTTGCATAATTTTTTAAAAGTTGGATGTTGAGTTGGTTATCTTACAAACTCATTTCTCCCTTTGGCTTCTTCTTTAGTAATAATCGAGTGGCTCTTGCTTTTGTTCCTCTGGCATTGGGCCACCTTTGTGGTAGTGACCTTCAGGCTTGCTAAGGGCTGCAATTTTGCCTGGGGCCCTCCTTCCTTATGAAATTACACAACACTCAACCCTTGGAACAAGCCCCAGATCTACTAATTCTTTCCTTTGACGGACTCTTGGCAATATGTACTCCCTTTCAGTCGAAGTGTAGCTTTATACAAGATCTGTTTGTCACCTAAATTAATTTGGCTGTTTGCCCTTTAAGCCTGGAATCAAATGGTATGGCAGGCTCGTTCCTAGATAAAGTATAGACTCTCAGTTTTTACCAAAGGTTTTATTGTTGCTGGTAAAGCTGAAGGTGAACAGGTCATAACAGCAGCACGTACTTTTTATAAGTAGTACTGTTAGGCGTTTTGCATTCGTCATCCCAGTCAATCCCTTAGACTTAGAGGTAAGAAGGTATCTGAATTTTTCCAAAGAAGAAACTAAGGCCCATGATCTCAGTCCCTTGACTATTGTCACATAGGTAGTAAGTGGCTGAACTGCAATTTGAACCTTGTGCTCTTAATTACCATGATAAATTATGCATCTACTATGAGGGAAAATGAAAAAACACACCATTTGTGTTTTGAGAGGGCATAGAATCACAGAGCTTGAGTCACAGAATTGTAGGAAATTATGGAACTAAAGACAGCTAATCTAACTCCCTCATTTTAAACAACAAAGATCCCTGCCTTGTTCTGAGAAATAGTAAGACAATAGCTTGAGCAGAGGCGAATCCATATTGATAGGTGACAGGATTGGATGGTTATTAGGAATTATCTAAGCCATTTTCTTTTTTAGAGGTAGACAACATACTTGTTCAGAAATTACCTAAGCTTGTCTCACCGTCCCTAAAGAATCCATGGAAACAGATGTGTTCTCTTTAGTTCAGATTTCATTATCCATCGTTAAGATTTCCACTGACTACTTGAGATTTCCTGGATGATAATTTTCACTCTGCAAGGAACCAATAACCACAGGGATTATTTCAGATGACTACTGCACAGGAGGCACTGAATTTCAATCAATCACATGTTTAATGAGTTCCTTTTCTGCAAAGCAATATTTTTGCAATAGTGGGGAATAAAAAGAAGTCAATGGGTGGTCCCTGCCCTCCTGTATTTTAAAATCTTCTTGGGCAAACTGACCAGGCATAAAATAAAATTGTTCAAAGCAAAAATCCCAACAAATTGGGTCCACAGAAAGAATTGAGATGAGATCTTAGTAGGTGGGGAAGTGATTGAAAGGGGCAGGAGATGTTGGGAGGATGGACTCAGGCAAGAATTTGCAGAGCATCACTGGGAGACACTGACTGGATGAGTTTGGCTCACCTGAAAGTAGTGATGAAAAGGGATTATTGAAAATTAATTTAGGTTCTGATGGATAACCTTGTCAAAAGAGCTTGGTAGTTTGGGAATTTTTTATGGGTATATTTAAAAATAAGTAAAAACCCCCAAGTAATCCAAATATCAATCTTCATTACCTGATCTCCTACCAGGGTTAGTATTTTGTTGTATAATTTACTGTCTTACATAAGTGTCCTCATTTACTATTTGGTTGGAAGATTTATGACTTCCTCCAACTCTATGGACCAAAAGGTCTTGATACTTTTGGAAAGAATTTCCAGCGTTTTACTTTTGCTAATAAAGGTGTCCTCAAGTGCCCAACCTCTGAGTGATTACATATGTAGAAGTATTCAAAACAGTGTTCATACTCTAAGGAATCAGCTGCCAAGTGCTCTCTAATAAGCAGAAATTTCACATAATTCAGGCCTCTGGGGGCTCACACCTCGGCTGGAGCAAAGCCAGAAATGTCTGTGACTGCAGGTGCACTTAGGCACATCAGGACCTGTGGGATCAGTGAGCTGGCCCCACTGCAATGGATTTAGGAGAGGGCTGGAGGATTGAGCTTCTGCTGACACTTGCAGCTTGGAAAATCCTGCTCCACTAATTGCAAAGAGGATTTCTTCTGATGATATTTTTGGAAAGATACTTTTCTCATTTTGAATTTTCTTCATTTGGGCTCTGGGTGCTTCCTGGTCTCGGTTTTTATTGTTTTAACTCCTGGTATAGGAAGTTTTGCCCACACATGAATGTGCATTCAGAGTGGTGCATGGACATGGCTTACGAGCTTCAACATGTACTTCATGAGCAAGCAGGTACATAGCCCCTTTTACAGGAATTGGTGCACACTCCCTCTGCTTGCAGCCCCCCCTCCCCTGACATGGAAACATGGGGATTTCCCTTTTACTGCTGAAGGAAAGTTAAGAGGGCACCTTGATCTCACGTTTTTGTTGAGATCTTTCTCAGCAATATGATTTCTGGATCCTCATTTTTGAGGTCTGAGGTATATAGTGAAAGAAAAAAAAAGCACTAGCCCAGGAAGCTAGGATACCTGAGTCTTCTCTGCTTCCTTACTGGGGATTTTGGGCTAGAGTCTTTGGCTCTTGGTGCCTCAGTTTCCTCAGTTCTTCCAGCCCATGATGCTGGGAAAAGCAGGTGGATTGCATTATCCATGTTATTGGATAGGTTCTGCACATGTATACAATTTCTGGAGCTGCCCATCTATTTACCCCAACATAAGACATGGCTTCTGGAATAAGAAACATCTGCAAACCTAAGTCCAAATTCTTCGATATATGAAGCTTTTCACACTCATATCCTGCTCCCTCCACTGATCCTATGTGCTGTTCACTTTGGATTTTTAGCATCTTCCTAAGTAACAATCATTCTGCAAGTATCTGTAAGGCCTATTGATTGTGGTTGCGGGGCTTCAGAAGACATGGTCCCCTCTAGCATTACAGGCAAGTAAACAGGTGATTACAAAGCAGATTCATGTCTCTGGACCTTTGCTTATGCAGTCCCTCTGTTCCACCTATTCACCTTCCATTGTCACCTCTGTGAAGCTGACCCCAGACCCAACCCAATGTTTCTTCTACTGTGCTCTCAGGGCGTTTTCTATATGTCACTTAACCACATAATATCACACCAGGCTGGTTGGGTTTTCGTTTTCCTCCCCAACTAGACCGCTAGCTCTCAGCTGTGGTACATTTTATTCAGCTCTTCTCCAGGCCTCAAAATGAGCACAGCGGCGGAGCTCTCAGCAGATCCGGAATGAACCAATCAATGTAAGAATAAACGTGCAACCTAGTCTTGCAGGTTTGCAAAGTGCTTCTCGAAACTGATCTTGCTTTCCGTGCCTAGGCAGCTCCGTTGAATTGCACAGTACAGGTCAGGAGTTGGGGTGGGGAGCCGTCGGAGGCGAACAGAAGAACATGAGATACAGCCCCACTGCGGTCATGCTGCCCAGGTCCGTGGACTGCCTGCATCTCCTTAACCTCCCGGAAGCGGCTCCTCTCCCCGCCCCTCTGAGAGGTGGGCGTGGCCCTCATGAATAATGAATCGCCACGGGGGAAGGGGGCCAGGCCCGCCCCCTCGGGCGGGAAGGGGGAAGCGCTGAGGCTGCCTGACTGGAATGAGGGTAGCTGCGGCGACTGCGGCTGCGGGAGCGGGGCCGGCCATGGCGGTGTGGACGCGGGCCACGAAAGCGGGGCTGGTGGAGCTGCTCCTGAGGGAGCGCTGGGTCCGAGTGGTGGCCGAACTGAGCGGGGAGAGCCTGAGTCTCACGGGCGACGCCGCGGCGGCTGAGGCCGAGCCGGCTCTGGGACCGGCGGCGGCCGCCTTTAACGGCCTTCCGAACGGTGGCGGCGCCGGCGACTCACTGCCCGGAAGCCCGAGCCGCGGCCTGGGCCCCCCGAGCCCGCCCGCGCCGCCGCGGACCCCGGCGGGCGAGGCGGGTGCGTCGCCGCCGGTGCGCCGGGTGCGAGTGGTGAAGCAGGAGGCGGGCGGCCTGGGCATCAGCATCAAGGGCGGCCGCGAGAACCGGATGCCGATCCTCATCTCCAAGATCTTCCCGGGGCTGGCGGCTGACCAGAGCCGGGCACTGCGGCTGGGCGACGCCATCCTGTCGGTGAACGGCACGGACCTGCGCCAGGCCACCCACGACCAGGCCGTGCAGGCTCTGAAGCGCGCGGGCAAGGAGGTGCTGCTGGAGGGTGAGCGGGGCCGGCGGGCGGGCGGGCGGGCGGGCCGGCGTTCACTTTGTTTCTGCCACCCTGCCCCCTTTGCGGAGCTAGCCCATTCCTTTCCCTTCCGAGGCCTCGTCTTCCCCTCAGCTGGTGGTGGCCCGGCTCTCCCCAGACCCTGTTGCCGTGGCTTTGAGCATGGAAAAACTGACACTCTTTGCAGAAAAAGTTGGGCAGCCGCCGAAGTGCGGTTTGCAGTCCTTAAAGAAGACTCAGTTGAGATTTAGTAAAAAACAGTGGCGCTTGAAGCCCCGCCTCTGCACAATAAGCTGACACTAAGAAGTGGAGGACTTGAGTTTTGGAGGTCTCCTTCCCTCCTGAGAAGTGCCGGGTTGGCACTTTCTTCACTCACCTCTGACTCCCCGGGGAGAGCGGGTCTGTTAAAAAAGAAAAAAAAGCACACCGCTGCCAGCGGTATGCTTAGACAAACCACCAAAACGCTGGTAGATTTATGGGAATTTAACCCATCATTGGCTCTCAACAATAACCAAAGGAGATCATAGCACTTCCTTGAAGCCAGAAAGCTGAAACAGCAAGTTTGTGTGGTTAATGAGCCTTGTTTCACAGTGGAGGCTCACGTGTTTGAACAGTTACTGCCAACTACAGTTTTGCCCCTTTTGCAGATTCGTGTCAGCTTCCTACCATTCACGTGCGTACTACTGCAAGGCTTTAAGCCTTTAGAAACCTGAAGTGTTAAATTGCAAGATATGTTAGAATGGTCAGGATTATTAGGGTATTTACTTTAAGTAAATAAGTGTTCTGTAACCTGGATCTTTTATAGTGCATTCATGTAACTAAGGCAAAATTAAATCTCATCTCCGTGAAGGACTCAATGCATTTTGGAGGTGATGAGTATTGTAAATGTGATCTGAAAAGCCAGTTGCTTACTTGAGAAGTTTTTGAGCGATTGGCTTTCTTTCATTGGTGATTCAGTTTGATTAAAGAAACATTTATTGCTTGCCATATAGAAGCGAATATAAAAGATGATGTGTCTGTATTTGATCTCTAGTTGAGAAAAATTATAGAAAAATATAACACAAGTTATTGATTATGTAGTGCAAATATATAAATGCCAAGGGAATGCAAAATTAGGAAGTAGTGGAAATCAGATTAGTCAGGGAGGACATTTTTAAGAAGCTTAATCTTGAGCCAGGTCTGGGAGGAAGTGATGGACACAGGCAGAGATGAGTCAGGAAGGTATTCCTGGTAGAGGAAGAACAGAGGAAAGGGGTGGGGTGTGGGGTGGGAAGGGACCAGTCCTCAAACTAAGAGACCAGAAGTCAAACTTGGCAAAGTGGCTTTCACTTTTTTTCAAAATCTCTGATAAATATTTGGCAAAATATTATTTTGCATGTAAATGATTTAATGTGATCCAATTGTGAAATTGCAGTGTCCCACCTTTATAATATCCTATTTATAAATCTCATTTATATCTCACAGGTGGGGCTAGACACTGCAGAAATTAGTGTTAATAAAAGGCATAAAATTAGATTGTGGCTTGGATGGTGTGTATATAAAAAAATTGTTATTTGAAACATGTACCTTAAAATTGGCCTAGCTAAGCATTTGCTTTTAAAATTTAGAGCCAGAATACTGAATGTAGTACTGTTTACATAGTACTTACTCAGTGGTGATGGGCAGACATTTCAACTCTACTCCATATTTTTTAAAAACTTTGTTTTTGTTTAAATATAATTTGGACCTAGTATTCATACTAATTAAATGAAAATCGTCTAGTAAATGTTTCCCAGTATTTACTAGTCTAAAATGGGCTACATATACTTTTAGAGGGAGAGTTTACAAATGGCGGCATAACATTTACTGAATGCCTTTTTACCTAATACACAGGTTCTACTTTATTTTCCCATTTTGGAAAAGACAAGCAGTTTTTGTCCTTTTATGTAGAGGAAAGTATGAAATTGCACTTTCAAGCCAAGGGATGGAAAAATAAAATTACTTAGAGTAAGCAAAAATCACTGAAAACAGTGATTTAATTGAGCCAGTCAAACTATTTAAAATTGAGAGCTGATGTCCCATCCAGGTAGGCCACTTTTAAAAGATAGATTTTGTGCTTAGTTCTTAAAGTTTTGAAACTGTGTTGTCCTTTCATTAGATGTCTCAAAATTTGAAAAACTGCCTTAACATAACAGTGATGCTCTTTTGTGGTGTGGGCAGGGAATTTCAGGCATGCCCTTGCCACCCCCAAGCAAAGGAAAGCTGTAGTCTCTGGTTGCCTGTGGTTAGTTAGGCAACCGAGCGAAAGGGTTCCTTTTTATCTCATGGATTTGTAGGGATTATTCCTTCATACATCTAACATTTATTCAACACTACCATGTCAGAGACTTTTGAAGATACCTAATTCCTCTCAGGAAGTTTGGAGTTGAGATAAGAAATAAGTATAGCAAAGGGCTAAAGCAAAAGACTTTTATAATAGAACTTGGCAAAGAACACAACACAAAGGAAGGAGAGATCTATAGATGACCCTAGTGGAGATCAGAGGTTGAGGATGCCCAGGAAACGGTTGATGAAGACGTTGAAGCTTGTATTGAGCCTTCTCCTTAGAAGAGAAAGCTGCCACCAGTAAACACTTATAAGTGAGAGACATTCAGAAGGTATTCTGCCCAATGAGGGTAGAGTACAAATGAAGACTTCGTGATCAGGCAGACATGGGTTTGTTTCTGGCTAGTGGTTTGTAACTACTACTCAAGTTACTCAACCTGGCTAAACCTTAGTTTCCTCATCTGTAAAACTGGGATGATAAGGGAGTTCCCTGGTGGTGTAGTGGCTAGGCTTCAGTGCTGTCAATGCTGCGGCCTGGTGGTGTAGTGGCTAGGCTTCAGTGCTGTCAATGCTGCGGCCTGGTGGTGTAGTGGCTAGGCTTCAGTGCTGTCAATGCTGCGGCCTGGGTTTGATTTCCAGCCAGGGAACTACCCACATAAAAAAACAAAACAAACAAACAAACAAACAAATACTAGGATGATAATAATGCCTTCCTCAAAGATTGTTATTCATTTGACAGTTTATGTCCTGGGCACTTTTTAAGGGACTAGAATACAGCAGTAAACAACAACAATAACAAAAAGTCTGAAGAGGAAGGTAGGATTAAGTCATGAAGGTGTGCTTTGAGTTAACAAAGACACTCAGAATAGCCGGATAACAAGTTGTTGAAATCCAAGGCTCCATTTTACTTGTGAAGAAATACATGATAAGAATAAGAATTATTTTAGGTGAACAGGTTAAGAATGAGTTTGCATTTCTTTGATGCCAACACCTTTTTCTAATCTTGTTTTCCTATTTTTCTGTCATCTCTGGTATAGGCCAGCTTTTTTGCTCTTAAATTTTGCATTTAGTTTCCAATATCATTGATTTCTCCTCTTCCTTCACACTTAGTACTCAGAACCTTAAAACTTGCTATTAACTGTATACTTGCAGTTTTGGCTAGTGACTGTTAGCATCGATATTAAGATATGCAGAGACACATAGATTGTAAGCATAAACGGCGACTACTTACCTATCAGCTATTGTAAGTTGAATTTACTGTATTGTACTAGAAATAGTGTCTATATAGAAAGCTTCTAGGATTTATATTTTTAGGTCTATAAAATTGGCTAATTGAACACGAATTAGACTACACATCAAAAAGTATTCCAGAGAAGGTTAGGGAAGACTGTATAGAATGTCCAGCTTAAGGTTTGATAGTTGAGAAAAGGTTAATATTTTTGAAGCACTTTTATTGGAATATTGTTGAAAAATCATCTTATATTGCCTAAATATGATTTGAAAAGTGTTATTATCAAAAATAGAATGGTTAAATATATAGAGAAAGTGGATTGGCATGAAATTTAACTTCAGAAATGAAAATAATTTTTGTATCTAGAATAGTTTGAGATTTTGGTGTCATATAAAATGATTTGTTGTTTATGTTAAGGCACATGTAACAAATACTGCTGATATTATTAGTCTACTAAATTAAAGAAGCTAGCTTGGATTTGTGCACTGCCACTTTCTTCATTGTATGTTGAACAAGTTTGGAATCTCCTAGGGAAACATTTTGCATTTTTTTTGAGACTTTGCACGTATATTCATTAAGCTGTCTCTTAAAGAGCAACTAAATTGTCAGGACATTTGTGTTTCTGCTTTCATTTCTTTTTGTTTAACTAGTGTCTTTATGTTTCACTTGAATGATTAGACATGTTTATATAAGCTATGTTTTTGTAACCAGATTATTTTTTTGAGTCCCCTTCATGCTAAAATATTCTCATATTATTATCAAAACATGAGTTTATTGATTCTAATACATAGTAGTTATGAAAATTCTAAGAACGTTTTTAGAAACCATACCAGACTTTAATTTAGATCTAAACTGGTAACTCGGTAACTTCAACTGATATAGTTCCTGTCGTGTAGTCGTTCTGGGGTAAAGGGTACTATACTTTGTGATTAAATGTGTGTCTTTGTATATAAGAAATGAAATAAAACCCAGTTGGAGCTATGGTACAGTGGTCATTCAAGGGTCCAGTCGCTTTCCTTGGCTAGGTTGGTATACTTTTCTAACTGAACAACAAATAATGCTGCTTGCTTGCATTTTCCACTAAGTAGTGTAATAATGCCTTATACTTTTATCAGGATTTTAAAATTATCTACGCATTTTCATCTGCATCATCTAATTTGACTTTTACATGGTCCTTTGAAGTGGCGGGCTGTTTATCTTTGTTTACTGACAGACATTTACACTCAAGTTCATTAAAATTGAGTTACAAAGGTTTCAGAGTTTCTCTTGATTTTTAGAGGAAAAATTTTAATGTTTCCTTTGGGCAAAAGAAAAAATCTTATTTAGAATTTAAAAAGTTGTAAGTCTCATCTTTCAAATGAGGAATTAATGACCAAATAGGATAAGAGGCATATTTAATGTCACCTAACTAATTAGTGGTGAAACTTAGATTAAAACCCACTCCAGTGCTTTCTCCCTTGTACCATGCTACCTACAACCAGGTAGTCAGATCTTTTAGCATATCCTGTGCACCATCATGTTTACAATGTCTTACTCAGAGATCATTGTGCAAAAGAAGTTAAAGGTGGTTCTGGCATCAAAGAACTTAAACTGAAATTGGGGAGAGAAAATTACCACATAGTGTAATTGCTAAAATGTGTAGTATGCATTCTTCATAAGTTCTCTGAAGGCACTCATCAATTGGGGGATGGAAGAGTCGAGCATGACTTCATGGGGAAAGAATAATTTGATCTGAGGCTTGAAGGACAGGTTGCTTCTCTATATGGAAGGAGTCTAAGTCGCGTCTAAGTCTAAGTAATCTGAGCAATAGCCAAAATGAGCATGACATATGATAGAAAGTGAGGAGAATAGGAATGGACTGGGGAAAGAAAACAAAGCTGGGTAGGTAAATTGGAGCCAGATTATTTAAGGCCTTGAAAGCCAGCCAGAGGAATTTGGACCTTATTCATTCTGTCAGTACATTTATTAAGTATCTTTTGCAAATAAGATGTTGTGGTATATGCTGGGGATTCAAAACTTGGAGTAATCTCTGTCCTTTAGGCTAGTAAGGAAACAGGGCAGGTTGTGATAAGTGCTTTAAAAGAGGTGAGAACATGGTGTTCTGAAAGCAGACAGTGTGTCAAAGATAAGAAAGCGATAAGTATATAGTGTGTTGAGAGAAGTAAAGCATGGTAAGGTATTGGAAGAGAAGGCTGGAAAGATGGGCAGAGGCCAAATCATCAAGGGCCTTGTATGCACTGCCAAGCAGTGGTCTCCAAATGGAGTTTATATTTACTTTTCAACCTGAAAAAAGAAGATCTTGATCTTTATTAATATTTAATGTATAGATGCCACTGGTTCTCTTCGTCTTATAAGACACTGCCAGTACATGTTTGATATACAAGGTGATATCTTGAGGGAAGAGTGGAATCTTCACAGAGCAGAGCATTGAGAATGCTTTTCACTAAATTAATCTTCACACAACGAACAAATGGTTTAAAGACTTGCACAAAGAAACCATGGATTGAAGATAATTTGAACACCACAAACAATAACAAAAAGATAGAGCTGACATTTTTCCTAGTAGGAGCTCTTTATCCTAGTAGGAGCTCTTTATCATATTTCAAGGTAATCATATCTGTCAAGAAATCAGCCTAGGATTCCCTGGTGCTGTAGTGGCTAGGCTTCGACGCTCTCAACGCGGCATCCTGGGTTTGATTCCCAGCCAGGGAACTATCCCCCCCCCCCCCCCCCCCCCCCCCAAAAAAAAAAAAAAAAATCAGCCTAAACATGAAATTGTTCTTTTTTTTTTTTTTTGCTTTTTGTATGTGGGTAGCTCCCTGACCGGGAATCAAACCCAGGCCGCAGTGCTGACAGCGCCAGCGCCGAAGCCTTAAGCCACTACACCATCAGGGAACTCCCTAAAACATGAAATTGCCAAGAAGACTATTTGAAATGTGAGTTAACACATTTATTAACAATAAATTTTACCCTAAGAGTATATTTTACTTTGAGTAATACAGTAGCTGATGTTAGTATGCTTCATCAGGAATATGTTTGTGTATTTCATCTTTATTTCAATCTTTCTTGATTTCTGTATTTTATAAATGTTATATAATATATATACACATTAATGAATATTTATAGATTGAGGGTGTAGACTCACATTTTTACTGATGGATGTGTACTGTTAAAAGTTTTAGTCCTGGGGAGCCACTCAGGCTTTAAAGTGCTTTAAATGAGGGAATGATGTCTTAAAAAGTTCATAGTGGCAGGTGGAGTGTAGGAGCTCAAGAGATGAGGTAAGGGAAAGCAGTTAGGAGGCTCTTGCAACACCATAAAAATAATGAGACTAGGTAGGACAATATGAAGCTGAAAAATACTAAGGAGATGGAAACAGCAGGTCTAAATGATCAATTTGGGGGCTAAGGAAGAGAGAAAAGTGGAGGACAACCCCTGGATTTCTGGCTTGGGAAAGTGGATAACTGTGAAACCAAAATGAACAGAGGAAGAACTAGTTTCTTGAGTGAAGATAAGAAGTTTGGTTTTTGACATGTTGAATTTGAATTACCTGTGTGACATCTTGGTGCAAAAGGCTAGTAGCTGGTTTGAAGTATAGGTCTGTAGTAAAGAGAAATGTCACAAGTGATGCGAGTTCCCTGGTGGTGTAGTGGCTAGACTTCGGCACTCTCAATGCTGTGGCCTGGGTTCAATTCCCAGCCAGGAAACTACCCACATATAAAAGCAAGCAAAAAAAAAAAGAAAAAAAAAATGGAGTTCCCTGATGGTGTAGTGGCTTAAGGCTTCGGCGCTGGCGCTGTCGGGCGCTGCGGCCTGGGTTCGATTCCCAGCCAGGGAGTTACCCACATACCAAAAAGCAAAAAAATAAATAAATAAATAAAAGCAAGCAAACAAACAAACAAAAAAAACATTAGCAATAGCTGATGGGCTTAAAAAAAAAGTTGCAAAAAAAATCTCATTAATATTTAAAAAAAAAACAGAAGTGAGCTGAAAATTTTGAGAGGTGGTAATTAATGCCATAAGTATGGATGTTATCATCAAGACAGTGCAAATTAAAAAGAGAAATAGAACCAGGATGGAACCCCATAGAACTCCCCTTCCATTTAAAGTGAGAGTGACGAAGAGGAATGTGGAAAGAAATGAGCCTTGAGGTAGGGAGAAAGTCTGGAGAAAATGGTGCAGAGGAAGTCAGTGAACCAAACATTTCAGAAAAGGAGGGTGGGGGATAGGCAGCATCTTCACATGCTACAGAAGCCAAGAAAGTGGAGAACAAAAATGTAGTCCATTGGATTTGTTAATCAGAGAACAATATTGTTAGCGTTCTTGTAAGAGCAGTTTCAGCAGAGTGACAAGAACAGAAGGCAGTAGACTGCGCTTTTTAAAAGCTTCTTAGAAAAATAGAAGCAGCAAGTGGTTAGCCAGAGATGAATGAGGTATCCAAGGAAGGTTTTACTTTGGTGGTGGTTTGGTTTTTATTTTGTTTTGTTTTAAATGGGAAAGAATTGGGACATACTTGTGCAGCAAGGAGAAGAGAAGAGGCCAGCAGAGAGGGGAAGAGGTTGAAGAGATAGCAGGGGTGGGGAACTGATGCATTCCATTTTTGAGCCAGGAAGTGACATGATGGGAACAGAATTTTGGATTGGCAGCAGTGAATGCAATGCAGAGAGGAAAGACCAAAGGTAGAAAAAGTATTGCTGTTGTAGTAAAACAGAAGAATCCAAACCAGAGGTGAACCATTTAAGGGGGTGGGGGTGGCACTGGGAGTAGAGGGGAAGGCTCAATTCAGGAAATATTTTAAAGCAAGCCATTCTTGCCAGGGGTCAGCAGAATTCACTAGGGACCTTTTCCTACCCAGACAGCCTCCTTCCGACTGCCCATATACCCAAAGATTTGATACGCAAAGAAAATCTCTGGCAGTGAGCCCCTGTTACTAGCACAGGAGTTTGATTCCTTAGAGACTTTGAGGTGGAAAATTAAGAGACACTGTTTTAAAGGAAGTAATAACAGGATGTGGGGGCAGACTGGATATAATGATTTAGACCTGAGATTTCTAACTAGGGACAGTAGAAGATTGGTTGTTACCAGTGGAAAAAATGGAATAATTGGAGGGTGTTAACTTACACTATTCAGCTTTGTTATAAAGCACTTAGGCATGTAACTTTGTCTGCTGGTTGTGAGGACTGAAGAAAAATCTTGGTTTATAGACGTTACATAGAGTCATACAGCATGAGAACATATCCTTCCTTTTAAAGGTTTTTCCCCCTAGATTAGAGAAATGAATGAGTTTTGGGGTTCCTCTGGAGAAATGATAGTATGTTCAGGTGCTTTTAATATTTTGTGTCTGTCTGCTTTTGAGCCGTTTTCCTGCTAGAGTCTGCTCCTACCTCTTTGGAGTATACTTTCTCTTCAATAAACTATCCCTTTGTTTCACCTCTAAAAAAATTTTTGTGTGTGTGTGTGTATGTCTACAGAAATACAGAAATACAGTTGATTTAGTTACTTTAAGTTCCATTCTACAGAAAATATACTGATTCCTTCATAAATTTATTTGATTTCTGTGTGAAAACAAAACTCATGAAATAATTTTGTGTATGAACAAAGTGCCAGTGATTATAGTGTCAGCAGATTGGCCTTTTGGAAAGAGTAAAAGAGTTACAAAACTCAAATTTGATTTTGTTTTTGTGACCTGGCTCTCAAGACACTGCCAGAATGCTTTGACATATAACTAAGAATATGTGAAGTGCAGATTTTTTTTTTATTCTTTTGGCTTCTCTGCAACATTTTTTCTTTCTACTGGCTTTCAAGGCCTTGCATAATCTGGCTCCAATTTATCGACCCAGCATTATTTTCTTTCAACATTCTTACTTTTCATAAAGCATTCTAAATATAATTTAAAATTGCAAATTATTTAGAATGCTTTATGAAAAGTAAACTTAATATAGAGAGATGAGACAGTTGAGTCGTGTATCTTTCCATTTAATTCATCTGTGTAAAATGTTACACTTCACACTTGGAAAATGGGAAGCTTTGATTTTTTAATCTCTTTCAGAACCTCAGAAAAATTATATATTTATTTATTTTTAGTAAAATGAGTTGATCAACTAACAGCACTTTTTAAAAAAGACTCAAGGCTCTTTTGGTTTCAAAGCACAGAAGCCTATCAAACTAGTTTAGATAAAAAGAGTGACGATTTTATAAAGTTACAGACAGATCTCAGGACTCTAGGAAAAGTTGAGCAGCCAGAACCACTCTGGAAATGTCAGGAACCAAAGCAGTGTTGAGTTCCACTGCTCTCTCACTCTCTCACATGTCTCCTCATTTCAGAGTTTTTTTGTTTCTCTCCGAGAATACCTTTTGCAACAGCTTTGTTCTAGTTCATTTATGGTTTCATTTTTTACATTTAACTCTTTAATCTATGTGGAATTTATTTGGTCATATGGTATGCAGTAGAGATTTATCTTTATTTTTTCAAATAGATAGCTGATTGTCTCAGCATTACTTGTCAAATAATCCTCTTGTGTGCATTGTCTGTTAGATTGATGAGGCTGCTTGGAGTGTCATGTGGGCAAAGATTCCAAAGCCATATCTGGATTCAGCAGGAAAGCATGCTGCTTAATTAGTGATGGTTGAAATGAATGTATGGGAGCAAAGTGCAATGACATGTTACCTATCTGCCACCATAGGAATGGCCTGTCCTTTCTTCATTGATTTGAAGTGCATCATTTTTTTGTTTGTTTTGTTTTGTTTTTGTTTTTTGGTAGTACCCTGGCTGGGAAATGAATGCATTGTTTTTTATATACTTAAATTTTTATATTCTGCAATCTGATTCTGGTTTTTCTATTGTATTGTATTTGAGTGTTTTGTAACATACCACATTGTATGTTACACCTTTAACATTTAATAACTGATCATTCAAGTGGACTATACCAGTCAAAAAAAATTGAAAAATAACAATAAATAATTGCAGGCTGGCGTAGTTACTTATTTCTCTGGGTGAAGTTTGGAATGATTTTATTACTCTTTAAAAAAAAAATCCTTTCGGATTTGGTAAAAATTGTATTAAATTCATAAATTAATCTGAAAAAAACTAATATCTTTGTAATGAGGTCCAGTCATTCTGGATCTCATTAATTTATGTTCCAATCATGTGGCAAGAACTATGGGATGTTTGGATTGGCCAGGCTTCGCTCAAGTACTCACTTTGGAGCCAGGGGATATGGCAACCTCTCCTGGTTCCACATGAGTTGAAAGTGGGGATTTCTTAAAGGATAATCGAGGTGATGTTACCAGAAGAAGCAAGGGATGGATGCTAGGCAGACATAAACAATGGACTTCTCTTCTGATGTTCTAAGAACATCAGAAGATGGTATTGGAGATTAAATGAGAAGCTATATTAATTAAGAGATTTAGAAACTTTATAGACAGCTGAAAGGAAAGCAAGAATAAGTTTGCTTGGTTACAGGTGAGCTATTTGGAACTTTTCAAAAACCCTTGACACTCCAAAGTGAAGAATTCTCAGCATTTATTTTTGTGACATTTTGAACATCACTTTTGTATGAATTTCAAGCAACTTTGTAAATATATGTTATGATTATCATGATTATCATTTTATAACTAGGACAACAAAAATATATACAGCTCAGGGACAATTCTTGAAGTTAGAGAGCGATTGGGATGGAGAAAAATCTTTATCTGTCAAAATAGACATACGCAATTTTTTTAGTTAAGTATTGTTTTGGTTGCAGAAATCCAAACCAACCTAAGCAGAAGTGGAATATATTGCCTCATGTAACTCCTAAAACTGGGGTTGGATCTAGGGTTAGGTCCAGAGGGATCCAAAGGCTCGAATTATCTTGGCTGCAACATCTGCTGTGCAGTCTAATTTGTGTAGTCAGCTAAGATGGTGTTGGCGGTTCCGGGAATATATTGCCGTAACTTGGTCAACACTGTTAAAAAAGAAGAGTCTTTCTTCTAGCACCCACGTATCAGTCTCTGGGAAGGCCGCTGATTAGCTTGGCTTGGTCTACCCTTTGGATCTATCATTATTTCTTAGATGATGGAGACTCTGATCTAGGCCTGGGTCACATGCTGTCCCTGGTGTGTTGAGATTGGCAGCCTTGTCACATTATAAAATGTGGTATGGGGTGGTTGCTAGGCAGACTTATGTCCACTATAACAATGCAGACATTGATACTATAGAGCTTACAATGTTTCTGTAGCTAAATTATAAATTTAAAAAAATTAAAACAATAGAAATAAATAATAATGACATTGAGAGCTTACTCTGCTAACACCCATTAAATGCATTATCACAGTTTATTCTTTTAATAGCCCTGTGTGGTAGGTAGCATCATGCTCATTTTAAATAGAAAGAATGGGGGTTCCCTGATGGTGTAGTGGCTAGGCTTTGGCACTCTCAACGCCATGGCCTGGGTTCGATTCCTAGCCAGGGAACCACCCCAAAAATAAATAAATGAATGAATGAATGGAAGAAATTGAGGCCTGGAGACATTAAATAATTTGCCCAAGGTGACAGCACTTGGGTGGTAGAAGCAAGGTAGTTACTTGTATTTATCAGACTCTACCGCTCTTGATATTTAACATTAAACTAGCAAGTCTAAAGCCCAACAGGATTTGTTACAATTGGCTTAACATACAGGAAATTGTGCTCTGGATTCTGTGTTGCATCTGTCTCGAGGTTATTGTTAATATCTCCCAGTCTTTTTTTATGCTGGGCACAAATAGATAACTGTATGCTAGGCACTCTGGGAGAAACAGAAAGAAAATATGAACCCCACAGGTCCTACTTTTAAGAAGTACCCAAAATGAGTTTACAAATGTTAATAAACTGTACATATAATAAACTGTACATAAATTAATCCAAATTATTTTATACATTACAAGTGATAGACAAAGGCTGAGAGAACTTGGATTAAAGGAGTACCTAATATTAGGAATGTTAGAGAAAGGCAGGCCATCGAATAGAGGTGGAAGGTAGGGAAGATGGAGCTATTCTATTTTTATTTATTTATTTTTTTTTTTGCTTTTTGGTATGTGGGTAGCTCCCTGACTGGGAATCGAATCCAGGCCGCAGCGCTGACAGCGCCAGCGCGGAAGCCTTAAACTACTACACCACCAGGGAACTCCCATGGAGCTGTTCTAAGTGAGGGGAATGGCATGTCCAAAGGGCAGAGGTGGGAACAAGCAAGTGATGCTCAAACTCCAGCAAACATCTTTGATGGAATAGCTCATTTTCAAGACTCTAGAGCACTGACTTTTTAATAATTTTAATGTTTTATTAGTAAAAATGATACAAGTGATTTCTTAGATATTCTTTTAACAATTTTATTATCTAACTGCTTTCTAATGCAAAATCAAATTTTCTTTTGTAATTATTCTAGCCAAACATTTTTTTGTTAGTGGTTCCATTTTTTTTTCTGGTTCTTTTTTTTTTAATTTATTGGGGTGACACTAATTAGTAAAAATTACATAGTTCCCAGGTGTATAATTCTACCTTACATCTTCTATGTGTTGTATTATGTATTTATCACCCGGCATCACTTCTTTTTCCATCACCATATATTTGTGTCCCTGTCCCTTTTCCTCCAACCATTTCTCCCTACCCGCAGGTAACTACTAAATTATTGACTGTGTCCATGAGATTTCTTTGTTGCTTTCAATTCTATGTTAACAATCAAATTCAATTTCTCAATCCCTTTTCCTTATTTTACCCACTTTCCCATCCCTCCTCCCATCTTAAAGTAGTCCCTCTAACATTCTTTGTAGTACTGATTTAGTGGTGATGTATTTCTTTAATGTTTCCTTAGAAGGAAGTTCCCTGGTAGTATAGTGGTTTAAGGCTTTGGCGCTGTGCAGCCTGGGTTCGATTCCCAGCCAGGGAACTACCCACATTAAAAAAAAAGAAAAAGTAAAAAAAAAGAAAGAAGGAATGTTTCCTTATCTGAGAAGCTCTTTATCTATCCTTCAATTTTAAATGCTAGCCTTGCTGGATACATTATTCTTGGTTGTAGATCCTGTATTTTCATCACATAGAATATTTTCTGTCAGTCCCTTCTGGCCTGTAAAGTTTCTGGTGAGAAATCAGTTGAGAATCAAATGGATGTCCCTTTACAACTTACTATTTGCATTTCTCTTGCTGTTTTTAGAAGTTTCTCTTTTTGTTTAACTTTTGCCATTTTAATTATGATGTGTCTCAGTGTGTTCTTGTTGGGGATCATCTTGTTTGGGACTCTCTGTGCATCCTGGACTTTTATGTCTATTTCCTTCACCAGGTTAGGAAAATTTTCATTCATTATTTCTTCAAGTAATTTCTTGATCCCTTGCTTTTCCTCTGTCTCTTCCAGAACACCTATTAATTCTGATATTCTTCTACTTAACATTGTCCCAGAGGAATCTCAGATCATCCTCATTTTTCTGGATTCTCATATCTATCTGTGGTAAATGGGCATTTTCTGCTGGCTTTTTCTGTACATCACTGCCTTGTGCTTCTGTTTTTTTCTAGTTTGATGACTTTTATTCCATTCTTCATTTCAGTTAATGTAGTCATTCTCTCTCTCTAGTCCTTTATAATGGTTTGTGAGTCTTCTTTAATGCTTGCTACCTCTCTGTTGAAGTTATCATTCAGTTTCTTAAGCATTTTTGTAATGGTTGCTTTGAGCTTGGTTTCTGATGGACCTGTCCCCATCTCTTTAATTCTCTGGTTTCTCATTTTTTGCAGCCTCTCTGGACCCTCCCAGCTGTAATTTCTTTGGTGTTCACTTTTGGTAACTGGGCGGGCAGAGATCTGTCAGGGAGGGGCGTTTGTTTTCTTTCTGTGGCTCCCAGGAAATTTGGGCGTGATTGCATCTTTCTGTTCCGGGTTTGCCCTGCGGGTGGACTCTGTCCTGATCTTTGGGGTCAGTCCTCCTTGCTGGTCTCTCAGATCATCCTGATTGTGGGCTGAGAAACGTGCACGCAGCACTCCCCCCCCCCCGCCCCCTCCTTCTCCTTCCCAGCTGGAGCATTTGTGCTGTGGCTCCTCACCACCCAGCCACTCCCCCTCCTCTGGGAACCAGAATGAAGTCCAGCCACTGTGGTTTGTAGACCAGTCTGCATCTCCTGAGGCCAAAGTGAGGTGGGTGTGGTATATACTGCCCCACCTGTGGGCCCCCTTTCCTCTGTCCCCCAAACAAGTGAGGCCTGTAGCACTCTCCCGCCACCTTCTTCCTCCTCCCTCCCCCAGCAGTAGCGTTCCAAGCCCGGACCTGCATGCCTCTTCCCCGCTCTTCCCTTTATTTCTCCTTTATTTAACCCTCTGACTGCCTGTAGTTACCTTAATGTGACATGTAGGTTTCTTAGCTGTGATTGTGTGTTGTGTAGAGGTTCCTTGGTTGAGGAATAGGTGTTTTATTAGTTGTAATCTCCAGAGGAGTTTTTTTGGGATTACTGTGTTACCTTTAGAAAAAAATCAATTTTAGCAAAATAGCATTTCCCCAACTGTATCCACTTTTACAAATAAATGTATGCCCAAATGAAACACAATCTGTTTCATTAAAAGTAAGTGTCTGGGATTTGCCTCCTTATTCTGCCATAATTGCTGGCTGGTAAAGGTATTTACATTCTTAGCTGTTTTCATTGCAATTAGGGTTGTCTACATTAATCTATACAGTATTTTAGGATAAATATTTATATTAGTGTCTTCAAAGGTTATTAGTTATATTGTAGACTAAAACTACATTTATTTCTACAATAAACATAAAAGTAATTGAAAATACTAAGCTGGCTCTGGCAAATATAAATTCTACAGAAAAACAGAAAGCTCAAGTGAATTTCTGGAAATTACAGTTCACAGATGTTTTAATATTGATCTGCTTTGTCCACTTAAATATTAATAAAATTGATTTTTGTACCTGTTAATTTCATTTTAGGATACAGAATAATGACAATACTCACAAGATTAGTATTAAGCATTTATACTGGAATATAAAGAAATGAAATAATTTTAAATGCTGCCAAGCAGTTTTTGGCAGTCAGGTCTGGTAGGTAGTGTCAGACAGCTGTATTTGTATGTGTATTTTCACGTACATATTTTGACAAGAAAAATGTTTGCCTCGTCTGTTTTTCTTCTGCTTCTCTCTCATGAGATTGTGGTTGGGAGGAAGGAAAATCTAGTCCCCTCTTATACCTCTCCCACCTGCCAGTTTCCTCCCACTATTCTCCTTTTATATCTCCCATTTCCTCCTACTTCTTCTGTGCTTGGGTCTCAGAGGAAGTCTTTGGGATCTTTAAGGCATCTCCAACCCTCAGGATGTAGTTATAGAAACTGGTACCAAAAGTGCTTCAGTATCAAACTGAATCATGAGAGTACAAAATACTGGGGAAAAAATACGGCAAAACATGTCTGACAGCCATTAGCTCCCTGTGTGTGACCTTGGGGAAAATAATTTCAGCATTACAAACCTTGCATTTCTTATCTATTACAAGTAAGATGCCTTCTGGTTCTCATATTTTATAATTCTAAATATGAGATAATCAGAGAGTGAAGAATTATACTTAATATAAACTGTGTACAGATATATGAATTGGCAGAGAATTATAATAAAATTATTTTTAATAATAAAAATATTTTAAATATAATTGAATCCTTCTTTGATCATTCCATTGGAACCTCTAGATTTGTAATACTAGATGGTGAACTTTAATGTTTTGATAGAGATGGACAAAAGTGCCAGATAAGAGATTTTATGTTAAAAGATTTGCAGATAAATCAGTTTTTGTTCTTTGGTCTTTCATTATAACTAGTAACTAATCTTTAGGCCAACATAGGCAGCATTTTTAAAATGATCTTTTTTCTCCAAACAGAAAAGAAACACTTAAGGAAGAGAGAAATATTGAGCCATCTAGATTAATTTTGTCACTGATTATTGTGTGACTTAAGTTTCTTCATTATTCTTTATTTGATGCAGTTAATTTGGTATCAGTTTTTGCCTTCATGGGTCAGAGAGGAACAGTTAGCTAGGACTACCAAGTTAAAATTTAGTGAATAGGCAGTCTGTCTGCTTTATATATTATTTTTCTAAACTTTTGAGCACTTCTGTAGAGTTTTCCAAAAACAAGAATTTGATGTTCATTTTCAAAAATCATTAAAAAGTTAAAATAATTAAATTACTCTAAATGCATCTAGCCCTATATTCAGGAAGTACATAGGTACTGTGTGATGACTTATTGTATGTGTGATTATTGTCACCCTACCCATAATTAGAACATTTAATCCCCTCCTTCCTGTCCATCCCCTTATACCCCACTACCACTCACCCCTAGGAGTTCAGCCCTATCCCACTCTAAGTTATAAACTTTCATGTCTCTTCATTATTCTTTAGTGAATGAGGCAAGGCTCTCTATGAATATTGCGAAGAAAGGTCAAAAGTCTAGGACTTAGATGCCAAATAATCCTCATTGCCCTTTTTAGTGTGAAAAAATCAGAAGAAATGGGTAAGTTATTTGTATAAATATTACATTTATTTGTGTTGCCCATTGTCAAGTATTCTAAAAATTTAGATGCTAGGAATGTTTTGACAAGGGGAATAAATTTCTTTTGCAAACAAATTAATATATACCTCACTTAGTATTAGCACATTGGCAGTAAATTATTTTTATTTAGGCATTCTACTCCTTTAGACTGTTCTTGGCACCTAACAAAGTGCTGGTCACAGCATGGTATTATGTATGTTTGTTAAATGAAAGAAAGAATTACAGAGCATTGAATCTCAAGTATAAAAAGAGCATTTAAAATATAGGTGGCCTAAAAATGCTCTTGCAATGCAATTTATTTTTCAGGCCCATAGAATTGAAATATAAGAAAAACAACAAATTTGTGATACATCAAGTTCAGGATATGATTACCGGTAGGGCTGGAAGAAGATGAATGGAACTAGAGCAATTCAGAGGGACTTCTGTTAGGAAATAAAACTAAACAAATATGACAATGTTAAGACTAACAAAGTTGGGTACATGAATGTTTCATTATATTGTACTCTGCTTTTTTAGCTTTTAAAAAATATTTCACAGTTTAAAAAATTCACATAAAAGTTCAGTTTTTTTTTATGCTGGATCCTTTAACTATCACTTTGATTAATTCTGACTCTTTAACCTTTTTTAAAAATTGAAGTATAATTTACATGCAATAATATGTTCTTAGGTATTCAGTTCAGTGAGTTTTGACAATTGTATACATCTGTGTAACCACTACCTAAGCTCTCTAGAACATTTCTATCCCCTTAGAAGGTTCCCTCATTGCCCTTTTCAATCAGTTTTCTGATTTTTATTTTTTATACTGTTTCGTGAGATATTCATTTTATTTATTTGAAGAAATCTAAAATTATTTATGAAAGGAATGTATTTTTAAGTTAAGTTGTGGGTGGGAAACTGTTGCTAAGTCATGGAGTATTAACCAGGTTATGATACAGACCAGAATACAACTGAAAGGAATGTTAGTCCTTTTAGATGAATTTATTGTCAACAATGACATGCCATAAAAAAAAAAAAAAAAAAAAACATCCAAGCAACCAAACAAATAAAACCATCCTGAGAAACTATCCTTAGATTTTCAGGAAAAAAGTTTGAACATTTGCAAACTGTTCCTGGGTCGTTTAGGAGCAGGTCAGTGAAATAGCTGGAGTGGTTAGGACCCTGATTCACCTCCCTTACATACATCTGTCCTTACAATGTCAGCCTCTACCTGAGTGTCTGTAATGTTCAGCTGCATCTTTTTGTTCCCAGCCTTTCTGTGATCCCTTACCAGCATATCAATTTTAACCTGGGCAAACTTCTTTGTAGTCACTTATTTGATTAAAGGAGTAGTTCAGCCTTTGGCCCTGTCTCCTCTGTTCTCTTTGGCTAGAAGGCTTTCATTGTTGTTCTTTTCCTTCCGTTTTCACCTCAGTGTTTATGGAGAAAGCATAAACATTGCCTCCCATCTCCTCACTAGGCATCATTTTGAACAAAGATTCCTACCTTTCAAGAGCTTATAATGGAAGTTAGTATGGTGATTTCTGTTGATACCAAATGTAGGTCATGAATTTTATGCACTATTGGTATTTCTGAAAATAATGTTAACTTTTGGATTTTAGCCTTTTCTTTTCCCTTTAAAACAGTTTCTTTAAGCCTTTCCTTCCCTTTTTTTATTACAATTGGAATCTGTTGTTTATTGAGAGCCTCCCCATAATATGCTCTTATAAGCTAGAAACAGGGGAGGACTATCCTTAGCTCCAGGTATGAGGAAGCAGAAGTGGATAGATAGCATTGTGACTCAGCTGCATTTGCTTAAATGGGGTCACCAGAAATCTCCCACTGGGCACCAAATTTATTGAGTTGTATACCCTCAAGTCTTATTCCATATTTGGTATTTTATTGTTCCTCAAAAGAAAAAAATGTTGAGACAGTTGTTTCTAAGACTTTGCCACAATTCCTTTTAGACCTAGTACCTCAGGCCCTTCCTAGCATAGATTTAAAATTCTTTCAGAAGCACAGGGACAGATGATTATTAATTTTGCTCTGCAGAAAGAAAGGATCTCAATACATTGCTCATAACCTAAATGAAGTGACTGCAGATTTAAGATTTGGGAAACTTAAGACATATTTATAAACATCCAGTCTTAAACTGAAGCACAATATTTTCAGATGATCTACCAACATATGTGAAATTTGTAACATCGGCCCCTTCAATAATCCATCTCAGTTGACTAGTCTGTGGTTTAAGCAAGTATTTTTCCACTCTCCAGTTTACCACATTTTTCTTGGCATGAAATTACTTCTCTGCTTAATTCAGATCATTAGTTTGACTATTGGGCTGAATTCAGTTATGAAAGTAGAAATGAAAATTATTCAATGATGTTACTGCTGTCATTCACATATGGTCATAGTGTTTATATACTAATGATTTTTTTTGGCTGTGGAAGCTTCTTTATTTATTTTTAATTTATTTTTTATGGAAGTATAACTGACATATAATATATTAGTTTCAGGTGTACAACATAGTGATTCAACATTTATATACCTTACAATGTGATCATCCCACTAATCCTAGTAATCATCTGTCACCATACAAAGTTGTTATGATATTGACTATTTTCCTTATGTTGTACATTACATCCCCATGACTTACTTATTTTATAAGTGGAAGTTAGTACCTCTAATTCTCTTTCACATTTTTTGTTACCCTCTATTCCCATTCCTAACAACTCTTATTAGTTTGTTTTCTTTATCTATGAGTATGTTTCTGTTTTTTTGTTTTTTCATTTGTTTTGTTTTTTTCAGATTCCACATATACATGGGCTGTCCGGAAAGTATCCAGCCCTGTGATATGAGGAATAGAGGCATTTATGGCTGGATTTTTCCTGGACAGCCCTCGTAAGTAAAATGATACAGTACTGTTGTCTTACTCTGTCTGACTTATTTCACTTAGCATAATACCCTACAGGTAGGTCCATCTGTGTTGTCGCAAATGGCAAGATTTGATTCTTTTTTATGGCTGACTAATATTCGTGTGTGTGTGTGTGTGTGTGTGTGCGTGTGTGTGCGCTCTTTATCCAGTCTGCCATATCTTGGCTATTGTAAATAATGCTGCAGTGAACATAGGGGTGCATATGAAGTCGGACAATTAATTGCTACATACCTCATTGCTGAATATCACTTGGTCGCCTTTGAAGTACTCCCCTTGGGAAGCTATGCACTGATGCCAGTGCCTAGTTCACCTTTCAGAGCAGTTTTGAAACTTTTTCTGGAATAGCCATCAGAACTGTCGTTGTCCCCAAAATTTGACAGTTAAGTTTGTGAACTTGCCACCATGAGTTTGCGTTGGCAGCACTATACGAACAACTCCGTAAGGTATATAAAATTAAAGATTCCCCATTCCCCCAGATTTTTTTCAGTTTATACAATTTTCTTTACTTTGGATCATTTTATTGGATACGGGAATATATTATACTCTCTTTTTTGGTAGTCGAACCTGGGCCATGACATTGAGAGCACTGAAGCCTAGCCACCACCAGGGAATCCCTATATTATTATACTCTTATAGATGTACAAACCTGGTATAATGGTGATAGGTATAGGAGAGCATCTTGTGTTTTCACCGTGATCATCCAAGGAAGTTCACAGAGCCCTCTCATCTACTGTGTTATGTACTTCTGTAATATTAAAATGTTTAGAGAATACCCAATTTCTTTTGTGATTAAAAAAAAGTAAGCCTAAAATTGTCTTAAAACAATGAATTTAAAAAAAGAAATCTTGCATTCATTGGGCTTAGGGTAATAGTCTAGGATACTTTGGAGGGAAATGTTAACGTTTCCCTTAAATTCTTTGTTTGTTTTTGGTGGTTCCCTGGCTGGGAATTGAACCCAGATGGTGGCATTGAGAGCTCCACAGCCTAGCCACTACACCACCAGGGAACCCCCTCCCTTAAATTCTTTAAAACTTTTGTTTTCTTAAGTACCTAACCAGTAGTTTATATGTGCATATTTACTTTAAGGTTGTTTAATTAACCATTTCAAATGTAAAGATCCTAATGCTATTTAATCATCATTCTTTAACTACTCTTCAATATAAACTTGAAATAGAAAAGAAACAAGGAGTTCCCTGGTGGTGTAGTGACTAGGCTTCGGCTTCTGTCAATGCTGCGGCCTGGGTTCGATTCCCAGCCAGGGAACTACCCACATTAAAAAAAAAAAAAAAGAAAAGAAAAAAAAAGAAACAAGTTGAAAAAGAAACCCTTATGGTTTTCATTGTTATTTGTTTTACTTGGATTGGTAGATTAAAGCTAAGGCCAAATTTGGGATATCTCTGGAGTGTACAAAGACAACACCTTTACCTGATTATATGTTATATCTTATGGCAAGAGTCCTGTCATGCACATCTTATACTCACGTCCTGCTCACAACTAATGTGATATTTTTGATGCTGAGTGAGATCCTTTCTTTACTCAAAAGTTATCTTTAAAAATATACATACATACATCTACTATCTTATGAAGTTTCTGATCTGTGTTTTAGTAGTCATCTTTTTACTGGAGAATGGGTCCCTTCTCATTGTCCCCAAAATTTGACAGTTAAGTTTGTGAACTTGCCACCATGCGTTTGCGTTGGCAGCACTATACAAACAAGCAAATAATTGAACGAGATGCACACCAAAGTGTAGAGGTGAAACAGAGAGGCAGTTTATTAAAAGGAAAATAAGGTGAAACAGAGAGAAGGTTTATTGAAAGGAAAAGTACACTCCTACACGGTAGGAGCGGGCTTGACCAGGCAGGTGGCTCAAGAGCTCCGATTAACGAGGCTTTGGTAGTTTTATTCTCTTTGGCCTGTAGGAGAGCCCTGCCTCATCTAGGCAGAGATCTTTTTTGCTTAGCACCTGTGAGATAGGGGAATTATGTCATTTTTCTTACCGCACAGGCACATCAGACAAGTTGGTCATGTCGATATGTATGAGGCAGTGAGTCATGTTAGGATATGTTGTAGGTGGGGGCGGGGGTCTGGATACCAAGTTCAGAAATGCTTGTGTTCCAAGGTCAGGGCTGCTGTTTCAAGAAGCAGCAGCAGTAGCCCTATCAACTCTGATTTTGCAGCTTGCCAAGTTCAGCTAAACTTGGTTCTTGTTAACTGTTACCTCGAACTTGTTTTTGTTAACTCTTTCTTTGTCTCTAACTGTCAGCCTCAATCTCAAGCTCTGCTTTGAAGGAAAAGTCTTAGTTTTTAGGGTACTTCTTACCTTTTGTACACTTACCTTGCTAACTTTTTAAAAAAATATTTTTATTGTTAGACTTATTGGGGTGACATTGGTTATCAAGTTACATAGGTTCCTAGTGTACAATTCTACAGTGCATTGACTATGTGTTGCATTGTATTCACCACCCCGTGTGAGTTCTCTTTCCATCACCATGTATTTGGCTCCCCATCCCTCCTCAAAAATAGGGAATGCTTCACAAATTTGGATGTCATCCTTGTACAGGGGCCGTGCTAATCTTCTTTGTATCGTTCCAATTATGTGCTGCTGAAGCAAGCACACCTTGCTAACTCTTTAAGGAGAAATAATCCGTAACAGCCAACACTACCTTCATGATGTCTGATAGCCTTAGCTGAATATCAGCAACCTTTCACAGTAGATCATTGCTTTTCACCTTGAACCCTACACTCTGTAGCCTTGCCTAACTACTTAAATTTCTCTGAATGTTTCATGTTCCCCCTTGCCACTGTGCTGTAACCTCAGCCAGACTTGCTCTCTTCCACTTTGTCTGCCTGGGGCACTTCTTATCTTTCAATGATCAAGGGCTCTTGTGTGAAACCTTTTCTAACTGACTCCATCAAACATCTCCCTTCAAAGGTGAGCACTCTTTTGTTACATTTTTTACTTTATGTAATATATTTTTATATATATTTCTATAACAGTGCTTAATATTCTGAGTTGTAATTATTTGTTCATTGGTAAAATATAGTGGATACATACTTGGTCTTTCTTTCCATCTTTGCTATTTAATGGTATAGTGGCAAGTGACAAGTTTTTACCTTCTCTAAGATCTCAGTTTCCATTTGTAAAATGGGAGTAACATACATATCTCATAGGGTTTTTGTGAGATTCATTGAAATTATACACATAAAATAAAACAGAGTTCATGTATGTGGCTCACCATTTTTGCTGATAACAGATTGCAATCCTTTTTTTTCCTGAATAAATCCTTTTTGGTGACAAAGCAGAAAACACAACTCTGTTTTTGCATATGTTGAATATTAAATGAGTAGTGAGGATGGTGATTGCATATTTGTGCCCTTCATTATATTTTGAGCTTGAAAATATGGGATGTATTTTATTCATCTTTTGTTTCCCAGTATTTTGGCTCTAGCAGGTGTGATCAGTAAATTCAGTGGGAAAATAACTGTCCAATATTATGAGATCTTTATACCTATTTCTTTTATATTCCTCTGTATTTTTCTATTTTTCTTCCTTATTCCCATATACTGTACTATGATATATATTATTATTTTAGGGTTTTTGTATAGTGTTTTGTGGATTCAACACAAATAGAACTCTAAATATATTTTAACCATCAATAAGAGTTACCACTTAATTATAAATTAAAATATGCCATGTTTAATATGAGAATAGGTCTTCATAACTTAAGGGTCTTAGAAGTTATTTCTGTATCTTACCACAATTTTGTATGTATGAAGTACATTCATTAGTTCTTGCAGAGTGAGAGTTATTTTATGTGAGAACAAGGAACCATATTCTTGTCTCCTCAGAAAGGTGTAGATGATTGAGAAAGAAGACAAGAGAAAAGTGAGTGGACTCTTCTAATTTCGTATTAGCCTAGAGAGCCCAACACACATGTATTCGGAGATTTCCAGTTCTTACTTTTAGCCTACATAGAAAAGGGAGACATTTTATATAAAGAACCTATTATGGTTTATACATGTATGCTTCTCTACTTATTCCAGGCATCCTCTTTGCATTGTTGATGGGATAATACTTGTTTCACACTTTTCTACTTTCATGATTTCTACCATTAGAATATAAAAACATAATTGTAAAATTAGAGCACTGAAGCTTTTTTTTTTTTTAACGTGGGTAGTTCCCTGACTGGGAATCGAACCCAGGCCGCAGCGTTGACAGCACCGAAGCCTAGCCACTACACCACCAGGGAAGTCCCAAAAGTGTTGTTTGCTTTTCATTGTTGCTTTTTTTTTTTTCTTAGTGGAGGGGTAGTTCCCTGGCTGGGAATTGAACCCGGGCCGCAGCGTTGAGAGTGCTAAAGCCTAGCCACTACACCACCAGGGAACTCCCTGAAGCATTTTTAAAGATTTGTGTTTATAGTATCAAAATATTTTATTTTAGTCATCAAACATTTCAAGCAAAATAATCTAAGTTTAAGAATTATTCAAACAATTTCCTCAGTTGCCACGAAGCTATTATGATCCCTTGAATTTTCAGCTTTATTTTGGCCTTTGTGCTATGGCTGTAACAGGCTTATACATTTGAGAATGACGGTATGGAGAGGAGCCTATTTTCTCAGAGCCCTGTTTGCTTTGTGAGCTTTATCTCCTTAACCCTCACAGTAGTGTGCTGGTGTGTATTGATCTGACTCAGAAAGAGAACAGTGGTCATAATGGCCTTGGGAGTTGGTCTTAATCACTATGTGTACCTATTCATTTAACAAGCACTTAATAAAAACAGTTGCTTTTTGTCATGTACCTTGCTAATTTCTGAAACTGGTGAAAATGATCAAGTTCTGCATTAGGCAATAATAGTAATATCTCAAATTTATATATGTTTTATAATTCCTAAAATCCTTTCAACACTTTAATTCATTTAATCTTCACAATAATTCCATAAAGATATAACAGGTTTTATGATTTTACACTATAAACAAACTGAAATTCAAAGAAATGGAATTAAGCCACGTGAATGGAAGTTCTAAATCAGGGATGGACACATGAAAGCACAATCTTTTCCAAAAAGTATTATATAATAACATTCTTTGAATAAACAGTATTATATATTTCATGCTTTAGTTTTAGATTGGCTGGGGCTACTGTACTGCTTTTTCAACCACCTTCTCTCCACACCATTGCTACCAGGCCCATGACAGGGAAGGAAACAGTGGCTGTGACTGTTCAGGCTCCTCTGTGCTTCTGATGGTGCACAAAGCACCATTTGCGTTCAAAGGAGGAAATGGGAAGATGCTGATGAAAGTACAAACTCTAGTGAGAGAAATATTGATCTCTGATTTTCTTTTTAAAGTCTTATGTTTGATATGGAAAAAGTGAATTACCACAGCATGCAAGGACTCTGGCCTGAGTTTTTAAAATATGAGGGCTGTCTGGAAAAAATCCACCCATAAATGCTTGTTTTTCATATTACATGGCTGGATACTTTCTGGACAGCCCTCATGTTAATAGTAAAGTAGTTGTAATAAAATGTATTTTCTGCAAGATTGTTAGCACCTATGTTTTGCCCTTTTTGCTTTCAATATTTAAAAAAATGAACAGGTTGGACTAAATTATCTCTAAGGTCTCCTCTAGGTCTAAAATTCTATATGTTGTCTATTTTTAGTTTAATATTTATATTCAGGACACTGTGAATGTGTGTGTATGTGCATGTGTGCGTGCGCATGTGTAAGGGTCCGGACATAATATATTTGAAATTAATAGCTACTTTATTAATCTTCTCTAAATGTCATTTATTTAGTCTGTCTTGTATGTAGCTCTTTAATCATGTATACTTACTACACTGGTGAATCTTTCTCCTTTCCTAGAATAACCTCCAGGAGAGAGAGGAGGATTTAGCATGCATGAAGATAAATATAATCTCAGATAAGCACTTTACTGATTATAAGCAATGAATATGAACACAAATTGACTGTCAATTTCAAGGGCAAACTTTCACATATCCAAAGCTGCTCTGTAATATTAATTTAATATTATTTGACAAAAATATTTGTCTTGGAATTTTGGAATTAAATGTGGATACCTCTAGAATAGCAATATTCTTTGGTTTTGTCATTATTCTAACAGCTCAAATTACTCAGACTCATTAAAAATGAAGTAAAAGTGGATAGGGGAAATGGGAAGATGCTGGTCAAAGAGTACAAACTTCCAGTTATAAGATGAGTAAGTTCTGGGGGTCTAATACTCAGCATGGTGACTAAAGTTAAGGATACTGTATGGTATATTTGAAATTTGCTAAGAGAGTAGACCTTAAATGATCTCACTACAGACAAAAGATTTGTGATTATGTGAGGTGGTGGATATGTTAACTAACTTTATTGTGGTAATCAATTTTTAATCATTTGCATCATTTTGTAGAATGTCTACCATTTGGATTTGTCTCTTGTTTTATCATGACTAAACTGAACTTATGTGTTTTTAGCAAGAATACCACAGAGGTGATATATATTCTCATTGTAGATGGGAGGGCAGGGCTCAAGACATCATCAGTATGTCAATACTGGTGATGTAAAACCATGTCAAATTGCTCTACATAAAGTTACTATTTTTCCCTTTGTAATTAATAAGTATCTTGGGGGAAGACTTGTTGAGCCTGCAAACATTCTGTTACTCTTTAAACTTTTCACTAATTTTAGCATTTATCAGTGGATCTTTGCCTACAGCAATTATTACTATAGTGTTTTGCTGATTTTTCTATTTCTCTTATTTCTTTGACATTTATTAATTGAAATTTTAGAAAAACTGCTCCTTCTTCCCCATTTATTGGTTTAATTATTTATGTCACTATGAACTCTTGGATATTTGCTTTGTTTTATAGGTTATAATTCCATACCATTATTATTTATTTTGATGCTCAAATTGCTCCAGCTTTTGTTTTTATTACCTTTTAATTTAAAAAATTAATAAAAGAAATTATCAGTGAATGTAGTTACTTGATGTGAGTTGAACAATGCATGGTACCACAGCTTAATGTTCAGTAGTTGATTTCTGTGAACTCTGACGATTCTCAGTCAGTACTACTGAACTCCTTAGTTGTGTGTTACCTAAGAACAAGGAGGGAAAGAATATGAACACATCTTTATCTTTCCTCCTCTTCCTGAACCCAGTTAATTCTGCCCAAGTGGTCAGAAAATCCTTAATGACAACAAAAAGCTTGGCAGTTACTAAGGGCAGTTTTTTTGTACAGTAAAAAAAATTACACAATGTTTAAAGATATGGAAACTTGGATGGTATTCTCGCTCCCCAATGGTGCCTCTTACTCGGTGTTCAGGATGGAATGCTTGCTGACCCCTGGAACACAGCTATTGTGCTTGGTTAGTATTATGTTTCCGTCTGTATTTTATCACTTGGGATGCTGATCCAAAATAAACCATCCGGTGTATCCAGCTAGGTCCAGGACATAACCACTTAGCAACAATACGGATAAGGATTTTCAAGTATTTGGTATTTTGTTTTTTTTGTTTTGTCCAATGAAAAACATTACTTTTTAGTATTTTAAAGTACTTTTCAGTTATTTCATTTTGTTTGTTTTTGTTATATCTAATTATGTGTAACATTTTATTTATACTTCTCTTACAGCATTTATCACATTACCTTTTATAATTTCTACTTTATGAATGGTCTTTTTTGAGGGAAGCATATCTTCCTTTTTTTCTCAAGTAAACAACTTGAGAACAGAGTTTGAATATCAAAGATTTAAAATATCCTACATGCTTTGCACATAAGAGAGAGTACTTTGTTGTTGAAAAAGGGGAAACATTATAGTTTTTAAGAGTAAAAAGATTGTTCCCTATCACTTATATTAGGAATAGATAAAAGCATGTACATTGAGTTTGTGAGGCAAGGATTTTCTTTCCTTATAGAAGAATGATCTAATCCATTATGACTTCTCATGAAAGGATTAAATTTTTATGTCACTGCAAGAGCAAACTACTCATTCTTAAGTAACATGTTTAAGTTGATAATACTCATAGTTGATTAAGGAGAATTTTGTTCTAATAGCAGATTTATTCTGATAACAAATTTAGCTGAAGAGAACCTCAACAAAGATTATATATAGAGAATTATTTGATAACCTTCAGGATATGGAGAGAGTGACCATGTCTAACATAGTCAAAAAGTATTAATACATAAGAGTGTTGGTAAAGAACTCTTTCTCCAAATATTTGCAGAAATCCTTAATCTAGAGCTATTAGCAACATTTTTAAACTGGATTTTATTGCCCATGCCATAAATATTTCTCATGATTTCATCAGGACCGGGGAATTAAGACTATAAAAATATATCTGTATTTGTGACAGAACTTTTCATAATTCATTTAACCAGTATTTAGTGCGTCTTCTCTGTGTTAGTAATCCCTGCTATGAACACTTCATCTGTATACTGCCAAATTTTGACCAATGTATAAAATTCATTTGTGCTACAACTGAGTATACCTATTGTTAAACAGATGTCATCTGGAGTGGGGTACAAGTTGCTCTAAAGGTTAGACACAAACATAATGTCAGGCCAGAGTCACAGAAAGATTGTGTGTGTGCTTGAAAAATAACATGAATTTTATCTCATAAATGTTCAAGAGAATGTATTCAGAGCCTTAATAACCTTACACAAACTGCAACACAGTTATAAAGAGTGACTAAAAGAAAAACCTTGAAGGGGTTCCCTGATGGTTATAGCGGCTAGGCTTTGGTGGTCTCAACGCCACGGCTTGGGTTCGATTCCCAACCAGGGAACACTGAAAAAAAGCAAAAAAAGAAAAACCTTGACTAGATAAACACTATAGACGTGATGAGTTGTAATTATCCTTGACTTTTATGGTGTCTTAAATTTTAATCCCTTTAATGTACCTTGGTCAAGTGGAAAAGACGGGCAAAACAGAAACTGATGTGGTAACTGCCATAATAGTGATACGTGGAGTGTTACAGGAATATAAATGAAGAAGGCTCTGTGCTGTCAAAGGTGGTGTTTTTCTGGAAAGGAAGATAAAGAGCAATAAGTTTGCTGCCTTTCTGGAGATATTTTAACTACCATCTCCACACAGTTGTCAGTGCTGCATAATAATCCCATTCTCTAGATCATTTCTGTTCAATGTTTACTATTTTCCAGGTTCTCTTAAACAACTTCTTTTTATTATCTTGTTTAATCCTTTTAGTTACTCAGTAAAGATGGTATTGGAGTTAGAGTTTTATAGATTAGAAATTGAGATAGAAAAGTGAAATTATTTGTTTAACACACAGAGCTTATAATTGACAGAACTGAATATCAAATCTGGTCTTTTCAATTTCACATCTTAGACTTTGTTCACTATCCTATACTCCTTCCAAAGTATATTGTATTAATTGTACACACATACACACACATTCAGTACCTACAACGCTCAAGCACAGTAGGCACCTTTCTTATATCACTTAATCCTGACAACAGCCCTTTGAGGGTGGTTTTTTATGTTATAAAAATGAGGCAGCTAAGGCTCAGAGGTACATTACGTGCTTCAAACTTCCAAAAGGTAAATGGTAGTAATATCAAGGCTTGAATTAGATTTATTTGACTTTAAAGTTTGTTGCTCTGCATTTATACTTTAATGATTTTACAAAAATTATCCAAAGGGCATCAACTATAGGTTAATGCAAATGCATTGTACAGTGTGAGATACAGATCTAAGACAATTTCTTTCTTTTTCTTTTCTTTTTTTTTTTGTGGTTACCTGGCTGGGAGTTGAACCCAGGCCATGGTTTGAAAATGCCGAAGCCCAGCCACTGCACCACCAGGGACCCCCAAAGACAATTTCATACTGATACCTCATTGCTCTTTCAGCATTTATTGAATAGTGACTTTCCCCTATTGTTGTATTGTTTCTGCTATTTAATCTATTTCTGAAATTACTTTTCTAATCCATTTTTCTTTATTATTTATGACATGCAATTAAAAGTTAACTTTAATATTGCTTATTATAGAACACATGCTTATTATAAAAAGTTCAAACATTATAGAAATAGTTCATTTCAAAAATAGTAGCCCTATAATTATGATACAGATATAACCTTTATTAGTTTAGCAATTGGTGTATTTTCTTGAGCACTATATGAATATAATAATCTATATGTAATTTTTAAAATACAAAACTGAGAGCTTGCTTTTATCATTTAGCAACTCTGATACCCTGAGTTTTTTACCCTTAGTTTTATCATGTCTGCATCATTTTATGATGCTTTAAAAAATCTGGTAGGGTTCTTTTTTATTTTTGAAACTAGTTTCTACTTTAATATTTCAGCAAAGACTAAGAAGCAATATAAATTATTCATAATCAGGCTGTTTGTTTTTGTGCAAATTGTCTTTCTCATTGCCTCTGCTTTAGTGAAAATGAAATTAAAGTCTTGTCTTTCTGGTTTTTCTAATCCTGTGTGCGGTCAAGTCTTCTCTACTCTTAATAGTCCTCTCTGCTTTGTATGTTTTGAAGTAAGCAGAAGGGAATTGTTTCATATAAAGCAATACTTCTTTTTAGGAGCAGGAGAAATACTAAGAGTGGAATTGACTTATAAAATCACAGATATGGCATAAAAATATATATATAAATGTCAACCAGAAGGAAAAGAAAATATGTAACTTGAAGTAATTTTTCAGTTGCAGTGTCTTCCAGTTTTGGGATTAGTTATACTAAGGCCTAAAACACACACATACTTAATGTATGGCAGTTTCTGCAGGGAAATTTGCTAGTAGCTATCTCCCTTACAAAAACACTTGAAAATGCAAACTTAAAATGTTTAAAACTTTTTAAATAAAAAGTTGAAGTCTTGCTTATTCTTTTGCCATTTGAGGAAATATTCCAAAGAAAACACTTTAAAAATTTATTTTTAAAATACTTACTTTGTAAAAGACTCACGACTAGTTTTGCCGTTTAAAACTAGTAGTTAAAGAAGAGTACCAAAGAGAAATTATACAGTAAATAGTCCCAAGACCCAAATTATTTCAATCTAGCTTGTTCTGTGTTTGTATATATAAAAGCGTGAAAGCTAATACTTTTGTAGAAAAATAATAGGTATCTATGCTAGAATTTGATTGAGGCATAAAATATATGGGTTTGGGGGGGCACCAGTTTACATAAATTTATTATAAAAGGTCATAATTTTAAAATCCTAAAATTTTAATTGCTGGGGACAAATTCCAGAGCTACCTAATCTCTGCTTTATTTGGGCCTGTTCCACTGTAGCTCAGAGATTTAAAAGGAAACTTGAGTTCTTGTCTTTCCAATAATAATTTGAGATCTTCAAAAAGGATATAGCTTCTACTTTTATTGACTCAGACAGGCCTTGGATTAAACTGGAGAAGGAACAATGGGTAATGAAATGAATTGAAAATCTCAGGACCAACATAAGCTATAGTTGTTGTTTTTTTTTAAACCAGAAAATGTTGAAATCACATCTCATAAACACATGTACTGCTTCTGAGGACATGCTTGGTTTCCTTATTGGGGATTTTTTCCCCCTCCTAATGACCAATAAGAAGAAAGGAACTAACTTCACAGAATAAAATGATAAGGCAATAATGGCAAATTAAGTGTAACTTTGGAAATGCTGATACAGCAAACCCAAAGAATTATAACTGAAATTTGTGTTAAACCTGAGGGGCTAGTTAATTGTCCTGTAACTCCTCACTGTTATAATTTCACAAATCTCTCCTCCCATGTCTTCAGACAAAAAAGTATAAAGAGACAAGGATTTCCTGCTTTTAAAGAAGAGAAAATAATAACATCCTTCATTTGTTGAGGCAGGAGATCAAGATTGGGTGGGCATATATACATACCATTTCTCACCCATTAAAATAGAAAATTGTTTTAAATCAGGATTACTTGATGTTGGCAAGTGCTGACACGGACATGCTCATACATTGTTTATGGGAATGTAAAATTATACAGTCCTTGTTGGGAAAAATTTGCAATATTTATTCTGAACTTCAAATATTCCTTTGACCCAATAATTTCTCTCCTGAAAATTATGTTCATTATAGTCTTAATTAAAGTAAGTGCCCAATATTAGGGCATGCCTAAATAAATTATGGTATACACAATGGAATGTTCTCTAGCAAATTTTACGAAGAGTTTATATAATCTGGGAAGATGTATATCACTGAATTAAGTAAAAGCCTAAGAAGTCTAGAAGGAAGTGTAGTAGAATAAGGAATTTTTATATTTATCTTTGTTTTCTTTTCAGTATTTTTCAGTTTAATTATCTGAGGGGAAAGGATGAGGCCCGCAGGAGGTAAAATGGTGATTGCCAGGGGCTGGGGGAGAACTGCAGTTTGAAAAGATAAAAAAGTTCTTGAGATGGGTAGTGGTGATGGCTGCACAACAGTGTGAATATACTTAATGCCACTGAACTGGACATATAACAAATGGTTAAAACGGTAAATTTTATACACAACAACAGCAGGCCATTACAGTGGTTTGGATGATCCACAAGCACGTTGGCAGTGGGAATTGAGGGGAATAGGTAGATTAGAGAAAAAATTCAAAGGTGGGATGGGACAGTTGGGCACTTGACTAGATATGGGGGCTAGGGAGCCGGAAGAGTCTGCAGAGGTTTTGAGAAATGTGCAGAGGAACTTCAAGAAATTCCCAAAACTTGAATGGGCATGAGAATCAACACCTGGGGGGAACTTTTAATAAAATATGGATTATTGGGCTAGGTGGCTACAAGGATACTAATACTAATAACTAAAGCAATACACACAGGAGGATTTTAAAGATAATGAAGATTAGTTTATGTTTGGATTTGTTGATTTCGAAGGGTGAGGACATCACTCAGATGTGAGTAATTAAAGCCAACAAGCATACTGATTCTACAGAAATAGCATTGAAAGTTGCTAGGGGCTAGGAGGATAAAGTGAGAAGAAAGTGCTAAAATAAGAGCCTCGGGGAACAAACATTGTAGGGATAGGAGGAGGAAACAAGGTACTAAAAAATAAATTACTACAAAGGAGGGATGAAAACAGTGGATAGAGTGCATTTTTCAGATGTTGGAATGGTCAAGGTAAGGATTGAGAAAGGACCTTTGGATTGGGTGAGTAAGAAGACATTAGTGACTCTTTAGAATTATTTTAGTCAGAAGAATTAAGGAGAAAAATAGAAATAGCAATGACAAGCATCAACTTTTTTTTTTTTTTTTTTAATCAAGGAGTGGTAAGGAGAGGAAGAAACCGAGTCAGGGTTAGTAAGATTAAGGCAGGAATTTTTCAGTTTGTATAAACTTTGTACTATTTTAGGCCAATTTGGAGAGAGAACTTGTCTCACACAGGTCTCCTGTCTCTTTTGCTGTTTCTTCTCTTCTCCCAGCCATTTTGTAGTGGAATGTCCTCTTCCTCATCTATACTTACTCCTTTGGTGATGATTGCTGGAAATCTTCTATTTGGCCCTCTACGTCCATTCTCCTTCTCTACCTCCATTCTGTCCCAGGAGGATGACCTGCACGGACAACATCACCAAGCTTCCTTGCCCATGGGCTTTTACTGAGTTTGGCTAATATGTAGCTCCCAGCAGAATGCTGGAGGGAAAGAGGGAGGAGTGTGAGGTTGGAGCATTTATTCCCTTGGCTAACCTCCCAATAAGCAGGGTCACTTCAGTCTGGCAGAATTGACTGAAAGTCACTGCTTCTCTCAAGTCAGTCTCTCCTGGGTCTGATAACCACTTCCTCTCCTAGTCCCTTCAGACCTAGGTGTGGAAACAGGATATCACACTCTATTTTCCCTTGTGGTTTCCCTGAACTGTTGCCCACACCTTTATAAATTGTCCCTTTATTAACCCTGTGCCATCTGTTTCCTGCTGGGACCCTGACTGTTACAGTGATCCTGTCAAGTCTAATGGTTTTAAATATCAACCACAAACCAAGAACTCCCAAATGTAAGGATAGCTCCAGCCCATCACCTGTACTACACACTCATATCTGGCTGCTGCTAGATTTGATTGTATCATATATATCTTAACTTACTGATCTTTCCTCCTAAACCTGTTGATGGCAGCTCTGTCCCTCCAGCTGTTTAGGACACAAATCTCAAAATCATACTCAATTCTCTTTATCTTAATCCCTTTATCCAGTCTGTCAGGGTATCTGAGTAGGTCTTCCTTCAGTAGTGAATCTGACCACTTCTCACCACCTCCACTCCTATCATCCTGGCCTCACTACCATAATCCTAGTTGATCTTCCTGCTTCTGCCCTTGCCCTCTTTCACTATTTTCAACATAGTATAATAGCAAGAATGATTAAAATACATTTTGCTTAAAACCTCACAGTGGTTTCCCATTTCACAATAAAAGCCAGAGTCCTTACGGTGACCTAGAAGGCCCTACACAGTTTGCCATCTACGCCCTTTTCCTCTGTGACCAACCCCATTTTCTACTTTTTATCCCCTTGATTAACCTGCACTAGTCACACTGGCTTTCCTTACTGCTTTACCACTGTTCTCTCTGTCTGGAATGCTTCTCCCAGACATCTACATTGACTAATAATTTTTATTGTTAGACTTATTGGGGTGACATCTGTTAGCAAGGATTCCATAGGTTTCAGGCATACAGTTCTACAGTGCATTGTCAACTTGATGTATAATAAGTTCACCACCTAATGTGACTTCTCTTTCCATCACCTTATATTTAGCTTCCCCTCCCTCCTCTCCCTCCCCCAAATACACACCTGTAAGTGTTGATTCACATGTTCTCTATGAGGTTTACCCTAACTACCTTACTTAGAATTGCAGATTGACCCCCACTTCCCACCCTGCAGCAGTCCTGATACTTCTTTCCTTACTGTTGTTCTTCTTCTGGAACACTTAATGTCTTCTAACATATGCAGTAAAATTGCCGCCCCCCCCCCCCATTTTGTTAGACAATCCTGTGAATTTCAACATATTTATAAGTTCTTGGGTTCCATCACCACAATCAGGATATATAGGACAGTTCCATGCTCCAAAAAAAAAAAATCACATGTTCCCCATCCCTAACCCTGGCAGCCGCTGATTTGTTCATCATACAGTCTTTTCAATAATGGGATCGTACAATATGTAACCTTTGATACTGGCTTCTTTTACTCAGCATAATATGCCTTTGAGATTTATCCAAGTTGTTGAGTGTATCAATAGTTCATTCCTTTTTATTGCTAAGTAGTATTCTGTGGCTGTACTGCAATTTACATTCACTCATTGAAGGAAATTTGGGTTGTTTCCAATTTGGCACTTATGAATAAAACTACTAAAACATTCATGTATGACTTTTATATGAATATAAGTTTTTGTTTCTCTAGAATATAATTTACTTATTACATTCACCTTATGTTCATCTTTTTTTTTTTTTGCATGTTTTGTTCACTGATGTATTATTCTAAGCTTCTAAAACAGTTCCAGGCATATACCAGAACTTAATAATTAGTGAATGCAAGGTCTGACAATTAAGTTCACAAATGCATCCTAGAAAAGGTGCTACATACCTCATTGCTGAATATCACTACAGTCACCTTTGCAATATTCTCTTTACAAAGCTATCCACTGACACCAGCACCCAGTCCATCCTTGGAACTCTTTTTCTGGAGTTGTCGTTGTATCACCCTTGATGTCCTGAATGTCATCAAAATGTCTTCCTTTCAATATTTCTTTTATCTTTGGGTAAAGAAAAAAGTAATTGGGGGCCAAATCAGTTGAGTAGGGAGGTTGTTTCACTACAGTTATTTATTTTTTTAAATTCATTTTTATTATTAGACTTATTGGGGTGACATCTGTTAGCAAGGATTCCATAGGTTTCAGGCATACAATTCTACAGTGCATTGTCAACTTGATGTATAACAAGTTCACCACCTAATGTGACTTCTCTTTCCATCACCTTATATATTTAGCTTCCCCTCCCTCCTCTCCCACCCCCTCCCCTTTCTCCCCTCCCTATCTTACTCCTCCCCAAACAAACATTAAACTATTGATTGTGTCCATGGGTTATTCGTTTCTTCATTTCTTTTTTCTTTGCTTTCAGTTTTATATTCCGCATATGAGTGAAGTCATACAGTTCTTTGTTTTTTCTGTCTGGCTTATTTCACTAAGCATGATGATCTCCAGGTCCATCCATTTTGTTGCAAATGGCAGTATTTCATCTTTTCTTACAGCTGAGTAATATTCCATTCTGTATATGTACCACAGCTTCTTTAACCAGTCATCTGTTGCAGGGCACTTTGGTTGTTTCTATGTTTTGGCCACTGTGAACAGCGCTGCAATGAACATTGGGGTACATAAGTCTTTGTGGACCAGTTATTTTTTTAACTGGCTAAAAACTCCCTCACAGACAGTGCTATGTGAATTGGTGCATTGTTGTGACGCAAGAGCCATGAGTTGTTGGCGAAAAATTCAGGACGTTTTTGTCTTTTTCACACAGCCTTTTCAGCACTTCCAAATAATATTGTCCAGTTGGTACAAATTCATAATGAACAATTCTTCTGATATAAAAAAAGGTGAGCAACTTCATTTTGACTCTTGATTTGGACTGATGGAACATTTTTGGTCGTGGAAAATTGGCTGACTGCCATTCTGCTTTGTTTCAGGGTCATATTAGTACACCCATGTTTCATCACCAGTGACACCATGACCCAAAACATTGTCTTGCCTCTTCAAACGGTCTTGGTAAACTTTGATTCTCCTTTGCTTTTGTTCGTCAGTGAGCTCCTTTAGGACCATTTTTGCACACACCTTTCTAATGCCAAGATTTTCAGTTAAGATTTTTCTAACTGCTTCTCTGTCCATGTTGATTTGGTCTGCTATGCTTCTCACAGTCAGCTGATTATTTTGATGCACAATTAGATGAATTTTTGCAGTATTTTCATCAGTTCTGCTTGTTACTGGCCGCCCTGGCCTCTCTTCATCAGTGATGCTTTCTCTCCCATCAGAAAAACATTTAATCCATTTGTACACTGCCGTTTTCTTCATGGCATTATCCCCTTGTGCCTGATTTTACTTCTACTCTTGGGTTTAACAAGAAATTTGTTTGTTTGTTTGTTGCTCTAATTCAAGCTCCAACATTCTTGTGACTGCACACAAAAACACGCAACAATAATGAATACCACTCAGCAAAACACCACCACACATTGACACAAATAACCAGTATACCAACGTTATGAAAGCTTACTGAGTTGTTGGTACAGTGCTGCCAGTGTGAGCTCACAAAGGCAAGTTCACAAACTTAATTGTCAGACCTTGTGGGCAATGTTACTTTAAAATGGAAAGGCATAGGGAAATCATTTACTCTGAACACATTTAGGATCTCCTGAAACCCCATGTGGCAGGAGACCTGAGTTGAAAGACACCTGCTGGTTGAGAATGTAAAAGGCTACTTACCAAAAGTAAAGTAATTCCTCCCTAATGTTTTTGGTGGCCATCTATTAGCTTTGGAGGAGAAACTTGGGATGACATTGAGGAGAAACATCTTGGGAGAGTACTTTAACAGTAATGTCAACATAACTCATTTGTGAGCAAAATAAAAAGCCAGCTCTTTCTCTCTAAGGACAACCCAGAACAAACTGGCACCATTCTCTCCACATTGCCTGATCCATCTAGTTTCACTTAAACTCATAGTAAAGATCACCAGATGGGGTAAGACAGAGATAAGCTTTAGAGATAGAGAGGAAAATAATGATTATATGAGAGGTTGATGTTTATAAGGGAAGGTCGTAGATTTATTGAAATATGTGTGTTAACAGCCAAAGGCGCTATGGCTGCACTGTGAAGAATCTTTGATAAACTTTTAAGTAACATTGAATTTAAAACCAGATGTTGCCTAATGCCCCAAACCAGGATAGCAGTGTACCTCATTAAAATACATGGACGTCCTATAACCCTATTATTTAGTGTATGGGATTCAGTAAGAATCAGTTAGATCTTGGATCCCATCCAGTGCATTATAGTTTTTGAAGGTTTGACAAGATTTCAATTTAAGGTGGTTTCATGTTTAAAGTTTGAGCAAGGTTTCAGAATAAGTTTTCTTCATTTGAAAAAAGTTTCTTTTGGTATAAATGTTATGAACTCATAAAAATTTCAAATATATAGAATTATATGAAGAAAAAAAGACAAGCCTACAACTATGTATAAGCACGATTGATATTTTGATGAAAATCCTTTCACATATCTTTCCAGGTGGATGTACAGTACATGTATATGTTTTTGTCATTCTCAAGAGAATTGGCTATAGTGAAGCTTTTAGGGTTGGGAAGCCCCCTTCATTTTCAATAAAGGTGGTCAGTACATAGAAGAAAGAAAGTTGACTTCAGCACCTCAACACCTGAAACACTGCCAACATCAGTGTTTAATTAAACATTTTGAGGATGATATTCAACAGGAAAAATGAAATAATTCTGAATTATATGTGGGTTCTGAGCTGACCTAAATGCCATGTAGTGGTGTAGAGGCTTTGCTTATCCATTCAAGTATATAAGATAAAGCACTATAGCCACTGGGAAGGTCTAAATATAGGACTAAAACAACACTGTTAATTTGCCACCTTTCCCAAATCTCCGATAAATTAGAAATAGATGTCTATTCACAGTTCTTCAGCCATTATGGATAGCCACTTAGATGGTGGTATGGGCATCATTATCAAGTCAAGTGAAACTCATGGCTCTCTTAATAAAGCCATGCAATTGGTTGTGTGTGTATGTCTGTTTTATTTAAATATGTGCAAAGTAATTAGTTCAGTGATGCTACTGTGTGACTGAGTGAACTTCTGAGTAGAGCATAAAAGTTCCTTTTCAAACCACTGTAATATTCAAGATTAAAATTTAAAATGTCTTTAATTCCCCCCCCCCCCCATTGGTAGCCCAGTAATTGGTATACTGCCTTAAATAGTTCAAAAAGCAAGACTATGCCATTGGCAGTGACCAGAAACTAGGAATTTCTGCCAAAGTTCTTGTGATCTAATCCTCTCTTGAAAATTCAAAGCTAAAGCATGTATTGAAATGCCTGAGTCAGCTGCTCAAGGGATATACTGGCTGCAACCCTGTTCATTTTTCTAGGATGAAAAAAATCTACTTTGTGACCCAAGGGAGCTAACTTTAACTTTCCACCTAGAAATACATGTATTATAACTATGCATAGAAAGAATATACACATATACAAACCTATATAAACTATATCTAAATCCTGGCATAAGCACTATTATATTTTCTAGAATTATGCTTAATTTCAGATCTTTTAACTTATAAGAAAGTAATTTTATCTCTTCTGCTGATTGCTGTTTAAAAATTTTAACTTCTTGGGAGTTCCCTGGTGGTGTAGTGGCTAGGCTTCAGCGCTCTCGACGCTGTGGCCTGGGTTCGATTCCCAGTCAGGGAACTACCCCCCCCGCCCCCCCCCAAAAAAAAAAAGAAAGAAAGAAAAAAATTTTTTTAATTTAATTTTATTTTATTTATTTATTTTTTTTTTTGGTATGTGGGTAGTTCCCTGGCTGGGAATCGAACCCAGGTCGCAGCGTTGACAGCGCCAACACTGAAGCCTTAAGCCACTACACCACCAGGGAACTCCAGAAAGAAAAATTTTAACTTCTCTAATTTTCTAATTAGGGAAGGAAAAGAAAGCCACTTACTATTTATTGAGTAGTATGTGCCTGGGATTTTTACTTGTTTAGTGTTAACTCCCATTTTATAGATGAGGATTCAGAAGAGGCAAATGAGGTCATGTTGCTCTTTGGTGGCAAGCATAGTTAGTATTTGAACCAGGTCTGTATGACTCCAAAGGCCCCTCTCTTTCCACATCATGCTGTAGAATGAGCTGTAGAATGTTAGGCTTGTAGAAAACTGTTATCAGTATTATTAAGTAAAAAATACAAAGTGCAAAACTGTAAGCATATTAACTGTACTGCCACTGGTTAAACATGTGCATGCATGTATTCACATGTGTCTCTTTTACATATGCTTAGCATATGTAAAATATCTCTGAAAGACCATGTAATGGTTGCCTCCAGGGATGGCAGCTAGGCTGCTAGAATCTAGACTTTTTATTATAAAATCTTTTATGCAATACCTTTTGAATTTTGTTTTATGTGTATATATTAACCTATTCAAAAAAGATTATTTTGAATCCTGTTGTTAGCTATGTTTTTAGAAACATCTGATTATTTTTTAGATTTAGGAATCTATTTGTTAGTTTTATAGGCTTATAAAGCTTGTAATGCTATAAAATGTTAATATTAGCTATTATACTGATAAGCATTGATAATGATCATATTTTTCTAGTTTTTCAGTTCCCATGATACTACTCTGATGATGTGCCACATTGGAATTTGAGAGGGAGGTAGAATACTGATATAACGTAGATTGATATTAGCACACGTAATGACGACTTACTCATCTTCATTCAGCTTTTTATTTACATTTTAATACTATTAAATATTTTAATAATCTTTGGTTTATCTAATTTTTGAAACAAGAACAGCATGCCTCAAATGACAATAGTTGCCAGTCATGACTGAGGTAAAAGAAGTATTTTATATGAATCCTAAAATCGAACTTAAAAAGAAAAATATTATCCATCTACTAAAAATTATATTTTAATGTGGGGCTACCATTAATGGGAATACTTTATTTTTGTACTTGTTTGTACTTATTTTTAAAACTGTAATTATCTTTACATAGCTGTATCTCTTACTAGACTGGTCATTTCTTGAGGACAGGGTCCATGCCTCATTTGCTCTTGTATTCATAGTGGCCAACCTAATGCTTGACATTTGGTAGGTAGCTAAAAATATTGATTAAGTTGAAATGAATTGATCTAGAGATACTTAACTTAGCCTGTAAAAAGACACTCGCCCATTTGCACACAAGAGAGATTCATAGTCTCCAGATATTTAAATGTGTTCTCATGCGAAAGAGGTTAAGTTTATTCTGTATGACTTCAGCAGGTAGCAAAGTAATGGGTGGAAGTTTCAAGAAGTTTCTAAATGTTGAGTCTAAATCTAGATGGTGCTGTCTCAGGAGGTACTGAATTTATCACCAGGAGATTCATTCATGACTGGTCAACTACCAACTATTTAATTATTTATTTGTTCCTTCACTCATTTGTTCAAACATTTATTGAACAGGCATGTTCTAAATGTTGGATACCAAGATTGAATAAATCCTAATTTCTGCTTTCCAAGGAATTCAACAGCTAGCAGGGGAACAGAAGCTTTAGCAAAGGATTACGACCCAGGGTGCTGAGAGCTTGTTAAAAAGGTGTAACACTTCCTTAGATCTACTACCCTGGAGAAGGTAGTAAAGGCTGATGAGCTGACTTAAGTAGAATTGACCAGGTAGATAAAGGGAGAAAGGAATCCTAAGCAGAAGGAACAATACATGCAAAGACTCAGAAGATAAAATTTTTAGAATAATCGTATTTCATTTGGATTATGTGCCCTTAAAGGATCCTACAATCTTAAGATTTTGTGTGCTTTAACTTAGTGTATTTTTTTACTGCATGCCAGATATTGCATGTATGTATATATTTCAGTTGTCATTTTTTATGAGGCAAAAATACTAATCTCTTTCTTTGATTTTTATTCATAGTCAAGTTCATCCGTGAAGTAACACCATATATCAAGAAGCCATCGTTAGTATCAGATCTGCCATGGGAAGGTGCAGCCCCCCAGTCACCAAGCTTTAGTGGCAGTGAGGACTCTGGTTCTCCCAAACACCAGAACAGCACCAAGGATAGGAAGGTCATTCCTCTCAAAATGTGCTTTGCTGCTAGAAACCTGAGCATGCCGGATCTGGAGAACAGGTGAGCTGTACCTGAGCAGAACATCATACTTACAGCTTTGCAAACTTAAAGATATGTTGCAGTGTTACTTGTGCAAGGTTATTCCTACGAGGTCAGACAATTAATTTCGTGAACTCATCCTAGAAAAAGTGCTACATACTTCATTGTTGAATATCACTATGGTCACCTTTGAAGTATTCCCCTTGGGAAGTTACATACCAACACCAGCACCTAGTCCACCCTTCAAAGCAGTTTTGGAACTCTTTTTTCTGGAATGGCCATCAGAGCTATTATTGTAGAGCTTGCCAAGATTATGACACCTTACCAAGTTGTTTGTACAGTGCTGCCAGCGTAAGTGCATGGTGGCAAGTTTGTGAACTTAACTGTAAGATTTGGGGTATGACAACAGCTCTGATAGCCACTCCAGAAAAAGAGCTCTAAAACTGCTTTGAAGGGTGAACTAGGCATTGGCATCAGTGCACAGCTTCCCAAAGGTAGTACTTTGAAGGTGACTCTAGTGATATTCAGCAATGAGGTATATAGCATTTTTTCCAGGATGGGTTCATGAAATTAATTGTCTGACCTTGTATTTTACTCTTATTTGCATTTGCTCCTGTATAAAATGAAAGATTACATGAGGATTAAATAAAAGAATGATTATAAAATTGGCATAGTAGGCTCTCAATATATTATAGGTGCTTTAGTGTCCTTTAAAAAGTCCCTTAATTACTCTGTCCAACTGTTTCTCTGTCTGTAAAATGAATATAATACTACCTGTTCAACTTGACTCTTTTAAGATAAATAAGATAATATCTATTAAATCAGTTAGAGCTCTTTGATCCTTGAATTTATCTGCACTCTCTGTCATGACAGGTAGCACAGCTGCAATATTTCAAGGCATGCAGAAAAACAATTCATTATAGGAACAGCAAAAATAGTTTCATCAGGACATCTGTCACCAAGCCACTTATCAGATTGCAGTTTTATATAACTATGTTACATTTGAAAATCTTAATCTTCCACATAGTCTCTTGTAAAACTCTGAGCAAGAAATAAGCTTAGATGTTCCCTAATCTGGAAAATACTAATGAATCTGTTTTTAAGCCATAGGTAGGCATGTGATCTCCCATCACTCTTTGTTTTTTCCCCTAACATTTTATTATAAAAATTTTCAAACATAATAGCAAAGTCAAAAGAATTTTATAGTCAACACTCACTTTCCCACTGCCTGGGAAATATTTACTATACTTGCTTTATCATAGATTGGCCCATTCATCTATCTATCAGTCTATCAATTTTTTGGATGCATTTCAAAGTGAATTGCAGACATTAGTATAGTTCCTTTTAAATACTTAAGCATGCATGTAAATACTAAAAGTCAGTGTTTGGTTGTAGTTTTTTTCTTTTGAGGTAATATTTACATATAGGAAAATGCACAATTCATACTTTTGACAAATGCATACAATTATATAACCCAAGCTTATCATCACCCTGTATAGTTTTCTTATGCCCCTTCTCAGTCAATTCCCTCTCTTACCTCCCAAAGCAACTACTATTCTGACTTTTAGATTACAATTAGATTAGTTTTAACTATTCTAAAACTTCTATAAAGGTAATCATATCACATGTATTCTTGTGTGATAGAATTCTCTTACTCCACATAGGTTTTTGTTGTTGTTGTTTTTATTGTTGTTGTTGCTAAATTTATTGGGGTGACATTGGTTAGTAAAAATTCCAGCTGTACAATTCTATAATACATCATCTTCACGTAAGGTTTTTTGAGATTCATCTACCTTGTTGCAGGTATCAATAGTACTTTCTCTCTATTGCTGAGTAGTATTGTATGCATATATCAGTTTCTTTATTCATTTTCCTAACACCTGAGTTATTTCCAGTTTAGAGCTAATATTAATAAAATTACTATGAATATTTTTATACCACTTTTTGTGAATATATATTTTTATTTCTCTTGGGTAAATTCTTAGGAGTAGAATTATGGGTAGGTATATGTTAAGTTTTTTAAAAAATTGCCAGACTTTTCCCCAAAGTAGTTGTGCCATTTGACATTCCCACCAACAATGTATGAGAGTTTTCCATTGCTCCACATCTTCTCCATCATTGATGATGTCAGTCTTTTCTATATTAACCATTCTGGTAGCTATGTAGAAATCTCTTGTGGCTCATCCTTCACCTTCTAAACCAAGAACATCTTTTTTTTCTGTTTTAGTGCTTTAGTTTAGTTTCACTGTCTAGAGCTGAAAAAAAGTGCTGAGTAAGTAAGGAGGAGGAAGTTTATTCTCTTCCTCAACCTCAAGACCTCACTAGATGCTTATGATAGTTATAGGCATTTCATTCTTGAAAGTGAAAGCTAAATAATGATGAAGTCCAAAGAGAGAACATGAGCCTGTTCTTTAGCAAACAGCGTTGTGGGTAGTGTAGAGTGTGGCAAGAACAAGGTGCTCTTAAATACTGCTTTTTGGAAACATAAATCTGTTTCCTTTGAGCAGGTTCATAATGTCTTGGTCATCTTCACATTGGCTATTTTTTTTTATGTAAAAGGTAAATTTTGGCTTTATGACATACAATACAATATGACTGTTACTAAATTGAATACATAAGTTATATTAAAGACTTTGCTAAACAGAAGAAATAATGCAGGGTAGAACTACAGAATCCTGTGCTTCTATGTACCTAAATAATTGATTTGATTCATATGATAGAAATGCAATTGCATTTCTCAGGAACTCCTCAGTGGTTCAACTAGAAGCCAAAACTCTTCACACTGTAGCTATGTCCTCTTCTCTCCTGTAGACCTAAGCAATTACTGGCAGACTGTCTCCAGATTTTTCTTAGAAAAATTGTTGTGTGAATTTTCTTTTAAAACAGCAGTAGGCTTTAGGAAATAAATAGCTTGTCCCCTTTATCAGCTCTAGGGACTGGGCTGCTTCTTCAAAGGCAGATTCTTCTGGATCCTAGAATCATCAGGATTTTAGAGTTTCTTTTCTTTTTTTCAAATTTAATTTGCTATTTCACAATACTTTTTAAGAATCACTGCAAAATTTCCTTTTCATGAAAAATTAATGATCCTGGCCTGGGAACTAATTTACTGCCTGTTTTCATCTTTTTCCAACCTAGTGGTCCCAATATTGTCTCCTTTTTAATCATGTTTAGTTTTATTTTAATACAGACTTATTTTCTATTCTAGTTATTAACAGCTAGGATCTCTGACATCAGGATTTTCAGTTTAGATTGTGTCAAAGGAGATAGGTCTGGGAGACTAGCCTGGGAACTGTATGAGGTATAAAGGTTTTTTTCAGAAGGTGAACATTTTGTGCCCAGAGAAGGATGAACTGATTCCTATCTTTAGTGCTAAATAGGTCAGGAGGAGGAGTGAAAGAAATTCTTGTCATGGTTTTACAACTGAACTTTTAACATGTGTTTAAAGGATAATAAGCTGCTTATAATGCCAAAGCTACCAGGTAGAAATAAACAGCCCCTGTGCAAAATAATTAGCCTGATATAGGGTCCGAATTAAGGACATCACTGACCTTCCACTAATTAGGTGGAGTGAGGGTAGGTTAGTCACTGGTCTCAGCTAGCCCCTTTATTGTACCTGCATGCTTTACTCCCACTTGCAGTTCCCTGGCTTCTTTGGGATTCTGCAGCATGGATTGGCTGAGTTTTGACTGGCCTCACTTTTCTTGGATCTGATAACTCATTTAAGTTCTTCTGTCTGCTTGCTCGTTTCCAACATTTTATTGTAGTCACTCCTTTCCTATTTTCTCCCTGAGCATTTAGGATTATGCTTTTTAAAAATCCCTTTGAAGTTTGATGATGATTTCTTAGATACAACCAAAATCACAATACATAAAAAAAATTGATAAGTTTAACTTTATTAAAATTAAAAACTTTTGCTTTGTAAAAGACACTGTGTGTTAGGATTCTTCAGAGAAATAGAACCAATAGGAAAATTGGATGGATGCATGGATGGACAGATAGATTTATTAATTATAGGAATTGACTCATGCAGTTATGGAGTCCAAGAAGTCCCATGATCTGCTCTCTGCAAGCTGAAGAATCAGGAAAGCCAATGGTAGAATTCATTCTGAGTTTAGAGGCCCAAGAACCAGGAGTGCCAGTGTGTAAAGACAAAAGATGGATGTCCCACCTCAAGCAGAGAGCACATTTGCCCTTCTTCCACTTCTTTGTTCTGTTCATGCCCTCAGTGAATTGTATGGTGCCCCCAAAGTTGGTGAGGGCCATCTTCTTTACTGAGTCTGTTGGTTCAAATGCTATTCCCTTCTGGAAACACTCTTACACACACACCCAGAAATAATGTTTTACCAGCTAACGAGGCATCTTGTAGCCCAGTGAAATAGACACATAAAATTAACCATCACATAACTGTTATGAGACTGAAAAGAGAAGCCACAGACTGAGAGAAAGTCTTTGTAAAATATGTATCAAATATAGGACTGGTATCCAAATCTACCAAGAATTCTTAAAATTCAACAATAAAAAAGCATCCTAATTAAAAAATGGGCAACAGGGGGGTTCCCTGGTTGTGTAGTGGCTAGGCTTTGGCGATCTCACCACTGCGGCCTGAGTTTGATGCCCGCTCAGGGAACCAACCAAAAAAAAGCAGGGGGGCCAACAGATCTGAACAGATACCTCACCAAAGGAGAAATACAGGTAGCAAACAAGCATATGGAAGGTGCTCAACATCATAATTCATTAGAGAATTGCAAATTAAAACAATGAGGCATCACTGCCCACCTATTATTAAAATGGCCAAAATCCAAAACACTGACAACACCAAATGCTGATGAGGATGTAGAGCAATAGGAACTCTGTTCATTTCTGGTGGGAATGCCAAATGGTACAGCTACTTTGGAAGACAGCTTGTCAGGTTCTTACCATATGACCCAGCAATCGTGCTTCTTGGTACTTACCCAAAGGAGTTGAAAACTTGTGTACACACAAAAATCTGAACACAAATGTTTATAGCAGCTTTATCTATAATTGTTAAAACTTGAAAGCAATTAAGAAGGATAAACAAACTGTGGTGATTCCAGACATTGGAATATTGTCAGTGGTAAGAAGAAATGAGCTCTTAAGCTAGGAAAGACATGGAGGATCCTTAAATGTGTATTGCTAAGTGAAAAAAAGAAAACAATCTGAAAAAGGCTACATACTGTATGAATTCATGGAGGTGGTAAAAACAATCAATGGTTGCCAGAAGTTTAGGGCCAGAGGGTGAGTAATGGGGGAATTAGTGGATTGCACATGGATTTTTAGAGCAGTGAAGCTATTATTCTGTGTGATACGGTAATGACATGGATACAGTAGCTATATGTCATTGTACATTTTTCAAAACTCACAGAATATACAACACAAAGAATAAACTGGGATTTTAGTTAATAATGTATCAATATTGACTTATCAGTTGTAACATATGTACCACACTAATGCAAGATGTTAATAATAGGGGATATGAGGGAATTGGTATTTGGGAACTCTACTTTTGGTAAACCTAATACTGATAAAAAGCCCCTTCCACTGTTTTTAGTAAGGAGTAAAATACATGTGTGTGCTAAATTGCCATCTTATGCAGGAAGTTCTAGAAATACACATACTTTTTCTTTTTAAGATTAGTGTAAGTAATAAAATATAAAATAACTTTCTTTGGGTTTGTAGTCATACATTATCTAATAATCTAGCACTGCAGTTTATAGACAGCTATTTATCCTTAAGTATAAATTTACTCTAAAATAAGTTTATCTACTTCAAGATTATTTGAGCATTTTCTCTGAATAATACAATTGTTAACTCATCATATATAATGTAATACACATAACATAAAATTTAACATCTAACCATTTAAAGCATGCAGTTCACTAGCGTTTAAGTATATTCATATTATACAATCTGAATCTCCAAAACTTTTCATCTTGCAAAACTAAAACTCTGTACCCATTAAACAATAATTCCCCATTCCCCCTCCTCCTAACCTATGGCAAATGCCATTCTACTTTTTGTCTCTATGAGTTTGACTACTCTAGGTACCTCATATAAGTGGAATCATACAATGCTTTTCCTTTTGTGACTGGCTTATTTCACTTAGCTTAATGTCTCTAGGTTTGCCCATATTGTAGTATGTGTCAGAATTTCCTTCCTTTTTAAGACTGAATAATATTTCGTTGTATGTATATACCACATTTTGTTTATCCATTCCATCAGTGGACATTTGAGTTTTAATACTTTTTGGCTCTTGTCAATGATGAACATGGGTGTACAAGTATCTCATAAAATTATTTAAATTCTTGATCATGTTATTCCCCTTTTGAGAATCCTCAGTCCTCTAAATTTTGGTCCCAAGCTGCTTCTCACTATATTTAGCTATAGGATAGGAAATCAAATAAATAAGAACTGTAACTCAAACAAAAGCAACTAGCTTTTGACTTTCTATCTAAAAAATCCCCCTCTGACTAATATGAGCTCTCAAGTACAGGCTTTGTTAAGTGCTTTGGCTGTTCACAGATCTTATTTTATGTTTTGGCTGTTTCATTTGGCCCATTTGGCTATTTCCCTAGAACTTTGAAGACATAAACATGGATAGACTGGTGGCTAGGCCTCCAGGCAGAAGGCAGGTGAATGGGTGAGTAGATAGGTACCAGGTAGATGAGTTTATAAACTGTCCCATAGCATGACTCCAGCTTAGAAAATGTGCCCAAGAGGTGTAGAGGCTTCCACTGCCGTCCTGCTTTGCCATTACCATCTTGGGAATGACTTTTTTAGACAAGAACATCACAGTAGTCATCACAGCCCTTTGTTAATTTTCTGCCTTTCCCATTAGAATATAGAACCATACCTTCAATACCAGTGTCTACCACAGTATCTAGTATATTGTAGGTACTCAATAAATGTGTGTTTAAGAAAGTATAGACTGACCAGAGTTCAAATGAGAATGAATATTTGCCATATTAAATGTGGTAAATTAAAATATTTGGCAAAAGAGAGGGACACAATCTTCAAGGCAGAAATGCTAGTGTGCATGTAAACTGTTTATCTCTGACAGGTGGTACAGGCTCTGATAACAGTCTTCAAGACAGCAAAACTATCTTTAGAAAGATGAAAGAATAAAACTATCTCTCCTTGGTCAGTGGCAATTTGTCAGTTTCTAGCCTACCATGAAAAATGTTCCTAAGAGCTTTTTCTTTTTCCATTTTGAAAGATACTTATGTTCACTGTTGGAACACAGCAGTGTTTATATGTTAGTCATTTATTTGACTTTTTAAACTCATCTTAACAAAAACTTTGGCCAAAACACAAAATAATACTCAAGAAATTGCTATATAAGGAATTTGTTCGGTGTACTTAAAACTTTTTTTTAGCTAACTCCTAAAGGTTACTTCCAAAGTATAGATTATTCTCAATTGAGCATTAACAAATAATAGTCATAAAGTTGAAGATCTCTTAAGTATTTTTCTACTATGACTCAGTAGATGATTTAATCATGTAATGTTACCCAGACACTAAAAAACAGTTCCAAATTTTCATAAAGAGTCATATTCTTCAGCTATTTGCTCTTTTCTTTATTTCACACAGTGGAAATTTCAGTTCACTCTTTGGCAGTACATTTTATTTACCAGCAGTACCTTATATTAATATCAGAATTTTCAAAATATTTTTTTTAAATATCAAGTTCTTCTTTACAGTCTGCCTATTAGATTCAGCAAGCATGCTTTCCATTTCTTTGACATGGAAATTAAGGCAAAGTGTTCTTTATAGACCATATGTACAACAGGTCCCTTCATCTTAGGTCATTATAGTAACACATTGAAACAAAAAACCCAGCAGTTAGTCTGTCAGATGATTATCTTTCCATATGTGGTTTTCTCTGGAATTGGACCCTAAAGAATTAAGAGAAAATATCTGTATTCTGGAATGTGAAATTAAAATAGATTTCCAGTAATGTATGTTGTACCCTGGCAACTTTGAGAATTTCAGATCTAGCTCACTTTTTTTTTTCTTTTTCCACGCAGATTGATAGAGCTACATTCTCCTGACAGCAGGAACACATTGATCCTACGCTGCAAGGATACGGCCACAGCACACTCCTGGTTTGTAGCTATCCACACCAACATAATGGCTCTCCTCCCACAGGTGTTGGCTGAACTCAATGCCATGCTTGGTGCAACCAGTACAGCAGGAGGCAGCAAGGAGGTCAAGCACATTGCCTGGCTGGCAGAACAGGTAGGCTGGGAGGCAGGCAGGGCAGGGTCTCACCTGGTTGCCATTCAGAGCCAGGACGATTCCCACAATTTGTATTTATCATGCATTCAGGTCCTGGATATCTGGCTTGCAGATTATCTTATATCTATAATATCATATAGCCAGTACCTGCACACCTAGAATTCAGATCTTTTGTTTCTCCTCCCTGTCATTTAGCTATTTGTTGCTAATTATCACCTCTATCAGAAGAATTGCCTGCCATGATAATTATCATCACAATAAAACTAAGAAGAGGTTCTTAATAACAGAGGATAATTTTCATGATTTTAGAACAGGATCAGCAAACTGTTTCTGCAAAGGGCCAGATAGTGTCACAACTACCTGACTCTGACATTGTAGTAAGAAAATAGTCATAGACAATATGAAAATGAATAGGTGTGGCTGTATTTCAATAAAACTTTATTTATAAAATCAGGTGGTAGGCTGCATTTGGCCCACAAGTCATAGTGTCTCAGCCCCTGTGTTAGTCTGTTGACAGAGTTTCAGGGGTAGCAGGCTTACTACTCCCCTGCGTTGGGAAAAGCATAAAATATACAAAATATTTTACAAGCCATTAAATGTCTTCCTCAGCTAAAAAATGAAAAGAAGAGAAACAAGAAAACCTAAGTGGGTATTGGCTAAAGGGAAAGGAAGAACTTAATCCAAGTTAGTTTAGATCCCAAGTTTGATGAAAAGGAGACTAAAAGTTGTACATCACGTTATGGTACATACTTTTTTGGAGAGTCCTTCATTGTCATCTGGGCCAGAAGGAGTTGAAAAGACTTGGGGTTCAGAAATGAGTGTTCAAGTGCTAGTTTTGTTTTCACTGGTTTTAGATCTTTTTACAAGTTCCTTCATCCCTTTGAATCCTGGTTCCCTCATATGTGTGCAGAGGGGCAGGAATTGTGTCAGTATCAGCCTAGGGAGCTTTTCCTTTTTTGTTTTTGTTTTGTTTTGTTTTAAAGAGAATTTCCCATGTTTGGCCCCCCACTTTCCACTTCAACAGAGTTCTGCTGTGGTAAATCTGTCATGGGGCCTTGTTTGGTAGCTTTAGGTGATTGTGTTGTGGACCAGTTTTGGTGTCCACTAATCTATATTCTTTTTAGGTCTGAAATTTTATGAATATTTTAAATAATTATAATAAATTAGAATACATAATTAATACTGCAATCATTTCTAGGAAACATAATTAGAATAACTAGGCAGAGAAGAAACTAATGAAAATCATGGTATAAGTAATTATGACCTGTAAAAGTTTTAGGATTTTAGTTATATTTATCATTGCTTCTATATTTTTATGTGCTGGTCAAAAAACTCTGTTGAATGGTAACTTTTCTGTGCTTTTAGCAATGTTCATGATTTTAAAAAGGCAATACATGGGAGTTCCCTGGTGGTGTAATGGCTTAAGGCTTTGTCACTGGCACTGTCAGCGCTGCGGCCTAGGTTTGATTCCCGGCCAGGGAACTATCCACATACAAAAACAAAAACAAAAACAAAAGGGCAATACATTCACAAAGTTAATACATGCATCTGGTTTAAAACTCAGAATAAAAAGTTAGTAAGTGAGGGAGTTCCCTGGTGGTGTAGTGGCTAGGCTTTGGCACTGTCAGTGCTGCGGCTTGGGTTTGATTCCTAGCCAGGTAACTATCCACATTAAAAAAAAAAAAAAGTTAGAAAGTGAAGTGTCTTATTCTCCTTCTATCTGTCATCCATCTAATTTTTACTCCCTTTTCCCCAGAGGTCATCAGTTTCATTCCTTTCTAGTGATTCTTTTGAGAATTTCTCTATGCATATGAACATATCTCTTTCTTTTTCCTCTTATAATAGAAGATAGCATATTATGCACACGAGTCTATACCTTACTCTTTTTTTTTATTGTAGTTGTTGTTGTTCCCTGAGCGGGGATCAAACCCAGGCTGTGGCAGTGAGAGCGCCAAAGCCTAGCCTCTACACTACCAGGGAACTACTCTTTTTTTATTGAACAGTGTATCCCGGAGATCTTTCTACATCAATGAGCAGAGTGTATTCTTTTATGCAACTGTGTAGTTTTCCATTGTGTAGCTATAGTTAAATAAGCACTCCCCCAGTTTTATTGTTACAGGCTTTTGCCTTTACAAAAGATGCCACAGTAAATAACCTTGTGGTTGTCCTTTTTCACATGTACTATCCAAACTCTTTGGTTCTTAAGTTTATGTTAGTGAGTAGTAAAACTTTGGGTAGAAAAGGATTTATCCAAAAATTTGCATCAGTTCCTGAGTTTGGATAATGAGAGTTCAAAGAGTGGCGGATATTTTTATACCTATAGAATAAATCCCCAAAAGTGCTGAGACAAAGGGTATATTAGTTATCTACTGCTATGTAACAAATTACTCCAAGACTTAGTGGCTTTAAAATAATATTTACCTTACACAGATTCTAAGGATCAGGAATCTGGTTACTGTTTAGCTGGGTGGTTCTGGCCCAAGATCCCTCATGAAGTTGTAGTCAAGCTGTCAGCCAGGGTGGCAATCATCTCAGCGCTTAACTGGTCCGCTTTTAGTGTGCTTCATTCACCTGGCTGTTGGCAGAGGGTCTCAGTTTCTTACTGCTTGTTGGCTAAAGTCCTCAGTTCTTTGCCATGCATATCTCCACAGGTCCTTAAGACATGGTTGCTCAAAAACAAAACAAAACAAAACAAAAGACATGGTTGCTGGTTTTCCCCAGACTGAGTGATCTGAGAGACAGAATAAGATGGAAGCTACAGTACCTCTTGTTTATTCTTTTTATTAGAAGCAAATTACTAAGTCCAACCTACACACAAGGGCTTCACCTCTTAAAAGGGAGAGTAATAAAGAATTTGTGGACATAGTTTTAAACTACCACGAAGGGTATATGCATCTGTACTTTTGATAAATATTGCCAAATTGCCTGCCATCAGGGTTGAACTAATTTAGATTCCCACCAATAATGTATGGGAGTTGCCAGACTTTAAAGTGATCTTACGTTGGTTTATACTACATACAAACAAGTAGAAAGGAGAAAAATAAAGCCACCAATTCATCACAGTCTGCCTTTTATGGGTCATATTATGTGTGTTTCCTCTACTCAGTTGTGAGCTCTTAGATACAGCAGTTCTCAACCTGTGGGTCACAACCTCTTTGGGGGTTGAATGATCCTTTCACAGGGATCGCCGAAGACCATTGGAAAACACATATCAGATATTTACATTACGATTCATAACAGGAGCAAAATGACAGTTATGAAGTAGCAACGAAAATAATTTTATCAGCATCACCACAACATGAGGAACTAACTGTATTAAAGGGTCGCGGCATTAGGAAGGTTGAGAACCACTGTCTTAGAAGTTAGGAATATACTTTTTCCAAATATTTTTTGCCCTCAGAGAACTTAGCCTGATGCTTTGTATATAGTACTCAGCTCAGTAATTTTTTTCTTTGTCTACACATATACATACAAAAAGCAAGCAGACAAGTCGCTCATTATAAAATGTCTAAGAACACAACTCAGAGTTGGAAAATAATATTGAGTAGAAAAGTTTCAACCATTTTAAAAATAGTGAGTACCATTGAGCTAATTCAAAGAGCTGTTTCTAAAATATCCTTGGGAGGTTCTCTGGCGGTGTAGTGGCTGGGCTTCGGCACTCTCAGTGCCATAGCCTGGGTGCAATTCCCAGCCAGGGAACTACCAAACAACAACAACAACAAAAAAAAAACACCTTGATTTTTACTTTTTTGATGTAGTTACTTGGGTTACCCAAATCAAATATCACCCTCAGAATAACCTTATTATCCTTCAAGCAAGATTAGATACCATTTCTCTAAGGTATTATAATGAGCTTATGAATCCGATAAATGTTGAAGTAAATGCCAAAGTCTTTTCTGACTGTAAGATTGTTTATGAGTGTGAACATGGTCAAAATAATGTCAGATCATGTAATCTGTTTATTATAGGTAGACATTTCTTTTGGCAAGAGGTGTACTTCCTGAAGAGCTTGCATATAAATGAAACTATTTCATTTGTACTTAGAAAACATAGTCATTTGGGCACATAATTTAAGGATCATTTAGTTAACTTTAAATGATTTCTCCTTAATTTATCCTTTTTTGTTATTTTACATTGTCATAAATTGAGATTGCCTAAAACAGGGAAAACCTGTAATACTGATATTTGGTAACTGATAATCTGTTCTGTGCAAGCCCTCTTTTATCGATACTGATTTTTATGTGACTAGTAGTTTATCTTTTAATTGATTATATTCTTTTTTTTTTTTTTTTTTTTTAGTCTATGAAAATTTATTCTTTTTTTATTTTTTATTTTATTTTATTTTATTTTTTATTGGGGTGACATCTGTTAGCAAGGATTACATAGGTTTCAGGCATACAATTCTACAGTGCATTGTCAACCTGATGTACAACAAGTTCACCACCCAATGTGACTTCTCTTTCCATCATGATTATATTCTTAAAAGAGATTTTCTTTAAGTAAACATGGGGGAGGGGACATAAATTACCTCTAAAACCAGTACTTTTAAGCATTTCAGTATAGATTAGAAAAACCAAGTCAGCCAAAAAAAGCTCTGTTTCCACAATTTGACTTTTTCCCTGATAATTCCCAAAGTGTGTACAGATTTAAGTTAGGATTATTATGGTTTATTTAGTGTTTGCTCTTTGTTTTCCATTATAAAAATAAATAAAAAACAGAAGTATATCTAACCTGTCAAAAAGATTTATAAGATTAAGAGATTTTTGGAATGAGTAATAACTGTAAGTATTTTTTCATCTTTAGTGCTATCCAACTCCAGTTATTAGAAAATAAAATTTGTAAAAGGCTCTTGTTTGGCCAAAGTGTATGCATGTGTTTGTATGTGTGTGTGTGTTGAAACACAAGCAAACCAGAACCCTAACATTAGTATCCCTTTTTTCTCCAGCCAAAAACTCAATAATAGAGCCCCAAGGCTGCTTGCACTGATACCACAACTGAAAATACAGGCTATATATATAGCAAGCAGCACTTGGATTCCAATGAAAGCAAGCAGTACCTTTATAAGTTAAGGCAAATAGGCAAACAGAATGACTTAAATTGAGGTTTCATTTTTCTCCAAAAAAAAAAAAAAAAAAAACAACACAAAAGGTAAATACTATAGAAGAATGAAAATTAAGGACTCAAGAGAGCTAAAGAACAAACACTTTTTAAAAATTAATTGAACAAAATGTTTTTTCTCTTGAAATTGGATATTGCTTCTCTTGGCATTAGCAGTTTTCCTTTAGAGCCTAAAATTTCTTCTTTGGGAAGAAATATGTTTAATTGAGATTTTCCAAATACATATACTCTGATCTAGCCTTCAGAATCTCTTCATTATAACTTTGGGGAAAATTAATTTTAAAAAATCATATTATCATTTTAAACCTTTGAGAAGATAGATTTTACATTATTTTCCCTATTGAAATGTTATCCATAACAATTTCAGAGACAAAGACTTGATAGTGCACATAAAATAGAAATCCCTTTCGGGTATCTATGGCCCAAATATGTAAGAACCCAAAAGAACCTCTTTCAAGCTGATATTCTCCCTCCAGATATTATAGTTACTCATAGACTAATATACAGTCTTAGAAAACTTGGGTTTGCAGATAAGAAAAGTATTATCAGTTCTATAATACTTTGCTTGAATTCTCAAAGTGGGGTCATATATTTTGTGTTTTCAGCACTTGGTAGAACAAGGGTCATGTCACTGGCTGAAATTCATTTCCCACTCCTGGAATTAGCCTGTGGCTCTAGCTGAGAGAAGAGTCCCGGTGGTAGATGTTATAATACAGAACAGAACCAACCACTCAGGCCACTTTTCAGATTATAGATGTATTCTTAAGGTGCTCTGACATGTCCACATTTCCTTCAGAAGTCATTAAGGAGGAGAAAATAAAAAGTGGCTCTGAAGACAACTCTTTAAGAGACAGGTGATTCATCAATTTGGATTTTCCTTGAAGCCTTCCATTAGTGATAATGAGCTCAAGGATCAGTGTTAAAATATACTGTTGTTAAACATTCTGGGAGTTCCCTGATGGTGTAGTGGCTTAAGGCTTCGGCGCTGGCCCTGTCAGCGCTGCAGCCTGGGTTCGATTCCCCGTCAGGGAGCTACCCACATACCAAAAAGCAAAGAAAAAAAAAACAAAACCATTCTCTGCTCAAAGGTCTTGTCTTAGGAGGGCAAATGTTTTGATGATAACCAGAGCTTTTCTTGAACTTAGTCTAGCTTTTTGGCCTTGGATCCTTGATAATATGGATAAACAGTGGTTGTTTTCCTACATTTTTAAACCCTCATGGAGATTACTGAGCTTTATGCAAGTAAATGCAATGGTACCTTTGAAACTGAAACATAAACTTCCTAAAATATAATCGAGAAGGTTTTAACAGTAGTTTATATGAGTGTTTTCCAAAATACTACATAGTGGGTCATCAGCATTTTAAAAAATAGAATAAAAATTATCAGAGAACACTGCATAAGCTATAGGGATTGTGTTGTTTTGGAAATTTTTTATTTGGCTATTTACATGTGTGTATTGGGTTGCAATAGAAAATGTATTTCTTATTGTAGGTCTTATTAAAAAAAATTTGGAAAACACTAATGTTTAGATTATACAGATTATTTGGTAGTAGAATTTTGTTTCTATCCCACAGTTAGATGCTATCACTCCCACATTGTATGTACTAACAATATTATTATTTTGAACAGACTACTATATATTTAATCAAAATTGGTGATAATTAGTTATTGTGAAATGGGGGGAAAACTGCCATATCACTAGATCATGTCTGTAACTCAGTCAGGGAGAGGTTCTTCAGATTACGCAATCCGCCTCACACATCCCAATGGAGAGCCCTTGCCAAAGGGAAGGAACTTGATGGGATGTTTCCTGTTTCTTAGGTCTGTTGGGTGGAGAAACAAAATAGAGACCCCACTATGCTAAGTCATTATTGAAGGAACTTTTACAATTACATATCATTTTAGTTAGCTCTGCTTTCTGGATTTCACCATTGGAATAGGCAAAACTAGACGGTGGAAGACAACAGTGGAGACCTGTTCTCATGGCTGTGACTGAGAAGGATTTACTGCTTTATGACTGTATGCCATGGACAAGGGATGCCTGGGCATCACCATGTCACAGCTACCCTCTTGTTGCCACAAGGTAAGACAAAAGATGATAAAATATCTGTCCTACTCTAAACATCTAAAGAATTTTAAAGTGAATTCTTTTAAGTGCCTAAAATAGCATTTAAGTAGCTAAGAGTTGATTTAGGTAAAAACTTTTCTTTAACAACCATACTGATTATTTTGCCTCTCCTAGCTCAGGATAAATGCTTTCTGTCATTATTTTTGTGTGCATTTTTTAAGTTGTTGAAGCAGCTTCCTAACTGCTTGCTCTAAGACTTGCTTAGTCATGAAGATAAGTAAATAGTTGGGGTTTTTTCCTATGCTTTATTGACTGTAACTAGAAAACCACTGAAATTATGGTAGCTTTTTGACTGAGTGATGAAATTCTTTTAACCAGAATGTGGTACTGTGGATAAACCACAGAACTCAGTCTAAATATTCTTTAACTTCTCTTTCTAGTACAATATAACAGCACATAATTTTGATTCCATCAAGTAAACATTGATCTGACCTGAAGCAACAGGATGTTTCTAGCATGCCAGATTAGAGGAGTTGGAAGGGCAAAGAATAGAGAAATGTAGATTTGGGGGCCTATATGTCTAGTGTGAAACTAGAAAATAAATTCACATTCAGTTTTATTAGGGCTTAAAAAAGAATCAGGTCTTGATGTAACTCAAAAACTACACATTATAAAGGAGTCCCACAGGAAACTATTTGGTAGTCAAAACAGCTGTCCCACAAGGAACAGTGTGTGGGGGAGTTCTTGCCTGGAGCAAATGAAGATTCATGTGAGGAGAAGAGTATTCTTTACATTACAGGAAGACTTCCACATTATATAGAATTTCCTCCAACTTGCCAGGTTCTTACATATATCATTTTTTTAAATAAAAATGTAATTTTCACATAGCTTTTCAGGAGTTTCTCTATAATTTAGGAGCTAGAGCATGTAGACCATAGAATAGAGATAAAGGATTATTTTTTATTTTTGTTTTTTTAATCCCTACTAAATTATAACCTTCTTAAGATCAAGAACTATGATATTCATCTCTGCATTTCCCATAATCCTTTGCATATAGAAAGTCCTCAATAAATCTTAATTGGATTAAATTTGGTTACTTAAATTTTGATTTCCCTGTTATAGTTATATTGGGGGCCTGAAAGGAATCCTATGAAAACATGCGGACATGTCTCAGTAGTTATAGTTAGAGCAATTAAATGTATATTTTCCAAAGATTTCAGGCTTGTAAATATAACTGTAGAAATCTCTTTAACTTTGAATTTCATAGAAAAAGCTTATATTCTAGTTATGATCATAGAATGCAAGGCAGGTAGCTTTATCCTTAGGTATTTCCTTAACTGTGTATCGCTGGAGGGATGGAACAGAAACCTGTGACGTCCCATAGGTGCACCTTTGTTCAATACTAGAAATTACAATCCCATAAACAATTTCTGGGCATAGATTAGACTGAGCCTAGACCACCAAAGCATTTTGATACTAAAGAAGAAAACGGGGTGGTTGTATGTGTACTATTAGTGTGGTATTAATTTGCAACTAGAGAAAAGATAGAAATAAGATTTAAGAACTAAAACTATAAAACTCTTAGTTTTATACAGGAGTATGACCTTGGCATAGGCAGAACTTTGTTAGATATAGCTCCACAAGCATAAGCAACAGGAGAAAAAAATAAATAAATTGAATTTCATCCAAATTAAAAACTTTTTTGGAATTCCCTGGTGGTGTAGTGGCTTGGGGCTTCGGTGCTGGCGCTGTCGGTGCTGTGGCCTGGGTTCGATTCCCGGTCAGGGAACTACCCACGTACTACAAAACAACAACAACAACAAAAACAACAACAAAAACAAATTAAAAACTTCTGTGCTTCAAATGTTACCACCAAGAAAGTGAAAAGATTTGGGAGTTCCCTGGTGGTGTAGTGGCTAGGCTTCGGCCTGGGTTCCATTCCCAGCCAGGAAACTACCCACCCCTCCCAAAAAAAAATAAAGTGAAAAGATTTCCTGCCCAGGGAACCAACCAAAAAAAAAAAAAAAAAAAAAAAAATAGAGGGGAAAAAAAAAAAACGAAAGTGAAAAGACAACCCACAGAATAAGAGAAATATTTGCAAATCACGTATCTTATTTGGGACTTGTACCTAGAAAATATAAAGAACTCTTACATCTCAATAATAAAAACATGAATTACCCAATTAAAAAATGGGAAAAGGATCTAGAGACATTTGTTTAAAAAAGATATGCTGGGAGTTCCCTGATGGTGTAGTGGCTTAAGGCTTCGGCGCTGGCGCTGTCAGCGATGCGGCCTGGGTTCGATTCCCAGTCAGGGAGCTGCCCACATACCAAAAAGCAAAAATAAATAAATAAATAAATAAACAAGATATGCTAATGGCTAATAAGCACATGAAAAGATGTTCAACATAATTAGGCATCAGGGTAATGCAAATCATAACCACAGTGAGATACTACTTCCCACCCATTAGGATGGCTATAATTAAAAAGGCAGATAATAGTAAGTGTAGACTAGGATGTGGAGAAAATGGAACCTTCATGCACTGCTGGTGGGAATGTAAACGGGTGCCGTTGGTATGGAAAAGAGTCTGGCAGTTCCTCAGAAGGGTAAACATAGTGTCACCATATGATCCAGCAATTCCACTTCTATATTGTATACCCAAAACAAATGAAAACTTAGGTCCACCCTAAAACTTATACATGAATATGTATAAGAGATTCATAGCACCCAAACAATGGAAACAACCCAAGTGTCCATCAGCTGATGAATGGATAAACAAAATATGGCATATCTATATAATGAAATAATATTCACCAATAAAAAAGAATGAGGTTTTGGTAAACTCTGCAACATGGATGAACTTTGAAAACATTCTAAATGAAAGGCACTAGACACAAAAGACTACATATATGATTTTATTTTTATAAAATGTCCAGAATAGGCAGATCTTTAGAGGCAGAAAGTAGATTAGTCATTGGCAGGGTTGGGGAGGGAGCTGGGTTGGGAGAAATGAGGAGTGACTGCTAATGAGTATAGAATTTATTTTTGGTAATGAAAATGTGCTAAATTTGAATGGGGTGATGGTTGCATAATTCTGAATATACTAAAATCCATGAACTCTAAATGTTAAATGGATAAAGTATATGACATTTGAACTATATCTCAATAAATATATTATAATTAATGAAACAAAACAACCTAACAAGATTTGATAGGAGGGACTAAGTCCCATCCTTAAACTTGAGGTAATCCTTATTCTGCCACTTATAGTAGATAGTTGGGAGCATGTTACTCAGCCTTACTATGCCACAGATTTTTCATTTATTAATGGACCCTAATGAGAAAGGGTGGGTGTGAGTATTAAATGAGTTAATACTTGTAAAATGCTCATCGTGGTCCCTGATACATTGTTAGCTGCTTTAATTATAAAATAACTTATTAAGTGAAAATATGTCAAAAGAAGAATTGTGTGTAAAAAGTATAATTGGTTTAATTTGGCCATTTGTTAAAAGAAGAGCTTAGGAGTTCCCTGGTGGTGTAGTGGCTAGGCTTCGGCACTGTCAACGCTGCAGCCTGAGTTCGATTTCCAGCCAGGGAACTACCCACATTAAAAAAAAAAAAACAAAAGAGGAGCTTAGTTCTACCCAATAGTTTTTAAAAGTTTCATATTAAGTGTGAAGAATTCAAATGTATGATTTGGATCAACCTGGACATTCAAATTGAACTTGTCTATTAATTAAATACGTGGGGGCTATAGCTCTCTGAACATGTTTCTTAATAAGTTTAATTAATGTAACAGCAGGGATTCTTAAATTCTTGCTCAGGAAGAACCATTGGATTAGGAGCAAAAATGACAGGGAGATGAATGGTTTAGTTTTTCCATTTGGCCATGTTGGCCAGGTGGAATTGGTTTAGGTTATTACCACTTGAGAGAATTAAGTGGGACTTAATCATCCCCTGTATCCCAGAGGGGCTAGAGTTGGACACTGAGTGAGGCCAGAAGTGAAAACAAGACCAGGAGGTACACCACAGAGAATGGCAAGGCCAAAAAGTGGTGTGCTTTTGTGTGAGGGAAAGAAGGTTTGAGATTTATATGAGTAATGAGAAAGTGCTGACTGTTCACTTTTACTAATTCTATTTCTGATACTTTGGAACATGTTTTTATGAGTGGATGATACCAAAAAAGAAAAAACAAAACCAAAAAAACCCTCATAAACACATAGGGAACAAAAAGAAATTAAAGACCTTTATTATCCATGAAAGTAGATAGTCATGATAAATTAAGAATTATAGTTCAAAAATCAAAGAACATCATTAAAATGATATAAATTAACATGAGTTATCATTTATATTGACTTGTGCATTTACAGATTTTTGGAAGCCAAGGTGCTATGTGTGTGTGTGTTAATGGCTGATATTTCAGGCTGGTCAGGAAGTAAATAAAACATTAAAGTGATAAATAAAGAGGATTTTAATTAATTAATTTTATTTTTGTTTTACAAATTTCTTGAGATGAAAGCCAGATAGATACATGATAGAGATAGAAGAGCACATTGGTTTTAAAGGTGCTGTGAATTTTGCAGGATATGATTTTATAGATTTTATAGTCTTTAACAATAACCTTTCTTTGGAAGAGCAAAAGATCCAAAAAATGTGTGGCTATTTTACAACATGGAAAATTGCGTGGTGGTGTACTTATGGGATTTATGGAGCAAAAGCTGCTAAAATGCCTTTGGATAAGCTCATCTGGCCTCCCTACTAAAGGGGGCCTTTTGGCCGTGTGTCCTAGCCAACTGCTGCACAGCTACATTGTAGCAGCTGGTTTGAATTAGATCCCCTCTGCCAAATATTTCATAATCAGATCTGTAGGAAAAATTCCCTTAGACTTTATACTTTTTAATGTCTGACATCAGATTAGCAATCAAAAGTGTGGTAGACTATACCCTGTCACTTTCCCCATGCTCTGTCTTAATTGGATCATATGTGAAGTAATTTTGAAACTTATTTAATTCTTGCTGAGATAATTAATGTTTAACTGGCATGTTGGTTCTCTGGGGGTCTCCTCTTCAGGGGGCTATGAACTCAGAACTATATCTAAGATGTTATTTGCTTTTTTCATGGTTGACATTTGCAGTGAGGGTTGGTAAGATTGTTAGGGCCTTAATATGAATCAAGGCAGTTGGCACCTTGTATGGACTTGGAGGGGGGAAAGTACCAATTTAAACTCAAAATGTCTCTGTCAAAGCAGTAAAAAGTATTCATTTTATTCTCAATCCCTGAGTATTCATCTTTTTAATATTCTGTGAGATGAAATGGTTAATTAAGTACTCACAGAGCACTTGTGCTGTATACTTAAGTATGATGGTTGTCTTGAAAGCACATGTGTAGTTTAATTGTGAGCTGAAGTGCCTGTTGTTGTTTTTTTCACGGAACACCATTTTTTACTTGAAATAACAACAGGCTTACAAACTATGATTAGTCAGACTTGGGTAGTTGTCAGACATTTTTTCTAAAGTAAACCAAGTAAATTTGTCACTTAAGGAAAACATTGATAGTACTTGTTGCCAATTATAAAATTCCAGGTTTCAAACAAAATTAGAATTCTCGAAAACTTGTGTCTGTCACTGTGAACTTGACAGCTTTCCAATACTTAAAGAATTTTTTGATGAGATTAGCAAAGTTGACTTTTTGATGTTGTATAATGAGATGCTTTTAACATTTGGAAGATCTGTGTAACTCAATGAAAAAATATTTTTCAGATGACCAATACATGATGTCACAAAATCACACAAGGGTATAAAATAGATCCATTCAAAGTGCAAGAGAGGCCGGAGGATTTTTAATGTAATAAGATATGAAAACTTTATTGATAAGGTTTCAGATCCTACATTGCAATTAACCTTTATAAAACTACTTGTTGAGTTTTTGTTTGGTGGACAAAAGGATATCTACAAATATCTGAAAAGGTTTCCAACTACATACTATGTGAGGCTGGGGTTTCTTCATGTACTTCAACAACATACTGCAACAGAATCAGAAGCTGAAATGAGAATTCATGTATCTTTCATTAAGCTGGTTATTAAAGAGATTTACAAAAAATTTAAAACATTACCATTCTTCACATTAAATTTTTTATTTTGGAAAATATTATTTTAATAAAAACTAAGTTATTTATATTAACATATAACAGGTTTGATATTTTTAAATGAACTAATAGATACTTTTAAATTTCTCAGTTTTAATTTATAATTATAGTAAATATCGGTAAATATAATCCATGGAAACAAAAGCATTTTGGAGTACTCAGTAGTCTCTTAAGATGGATACTCAGAACCCAAAAGTTGGGAATGCACCAGTTTAAGTGCTCCTCAGCTGTGGCTATATACTTGAACCATCTGGAGAGATTTTAATAAAATAAGGTTGGCTAGGCCATACCCCAGACTAGTTAAATCTGAATTTTTGAGGATGTGAGCCAGGCATCAGTAATTTTTAAAAGCTATGCACCAGGTGATTCTAGTGTACAGCCAGGTTTGAGAACTGTAGTGATTAACTTGGCCACACCAGTTGGTAGATTAGAAGCGACACACTTTTCCTTGAGAGACACACTCTTTCCTTTTATCTGAATCAGTAATGACTCCCTGAAAATGAAAGAAAATGTAAAGGAGCATCTGTTTTCTCTTAGATTTCCTTAAATATAGGGAAAATGTTTTTTAGAAGAAGTGAATAGAGTAAACTATATTAAATGGTTGTCATGAATCAAAATGTTGAATAGTTTAATGACCTAAAGGAAAATTGCTGCTCTCTCTTGTTTTTGCCACATGTATACTTCAGTGTTATTTTTTTAGCAGCTTCATTGATATAACTCACATACCATATGATTCTCCCATTTAAAGTGTAAAATTTAATGATTTTTATTATGTTCAGAGTTGTGCAACCATCACCACAATCAATAATATTAGGATACTTTTATCACCCCAAAAAGAAACTCCCTACCCATTAGCATTTACTCCTCATTTCCCCCTTCCCCAGCCTTAGGCAACCACAAATCTACTTTTCTGTCTGTATAGATTTGCCTATTCCATATAAATGGAATCATATGTTTTGTAGCCCTTTACTCCTGGCTTCTTTCCCTTAGCATAATGTTTTCAAGGTTCATCCATGTTGTAGCATGCATCACAAATGTATTCCTTTTAATGGCCACATTTTGTTTACTCATCAGTTGATGAATGTTGAGATTGTTTCTACTTTTTGGCAATCGTGACTAATAACACTTTGTGAACATTTGTAAGCAAGTTTTTGTCCTAACATATGTTTTCAGTTATCATAGGTACAAACCTAATTAATAGCTAATAAGCTATCTAAGACTAATATTTCTAAAACCAAATCCTGTGCTTCCCCAACAAACCAGTTTTTCCTGCACTCTTCTCCATTAAACGAATGGCATTTTTCCAGTTGCACACATTAAGATGCAGGTTTTTGTATGGATGCAAGTTTTCAGTTCATCTGAGTAAGCAACAAGGAGTATGATTGCTAGATCATATAATGAGTATGTTTTGTTTTTGTCTTCTAAAATGTGTACCATTTTGCATTCCAGCATGCATGAATACGAGTTCTCATTACTGTACATTTTTGTCAGCATTTGGTGCTGTCTGTCATGTTTCAGATTTTAGCTATACTAATAGGTGTGTGGTGATATATCATTGCTTTAATGGATAATTCCTTAATAAAATCTTTTTATATGTTTATTTGCTATTTGTATATTATCTTTGATGAGGTATCTGTTCAGATATTTTGCCCATTCTTTTTTCAGTTTTGCTAACTCCAAACATTTTTTTTTAACTGTGGTAAAAAATATGTAATAAAATTTACAAAATTAATATTAACTATATTGTTGTGCAAAAGGTCCCTAGGATTTTCTCATCTTGTAAAACTGAGACTCCATTTCCCTCCTCCAACCCAGTCTCTGGTAACCACAATCCACTTTCTGTTTCTCTGAGTTTGACTACTTTGGATATATCATATAATTGGAGCCATGCAGTGTTTGTCTTTTTGTGACTGGCTTATTTCACTTAGCATGTCCTTAAGGTTCATCTGTGTTGTATTATATGACAGGATTTCCTTATTTTTAAGACTGAGTAGTCTTATATGTATATACTACATTTTCTTTAGCCACTCATCTGTCAATAGATATTTAGATTGCTTCTGCCTCTTAATTATTGTGGATTGTGCTGCAGTGAACATGGATGAGCATGAAATATCTATCTTTCGAGAGCCTATTTTCAACTCTCTTGGATATATATCAAGAACTGGGTCTTTTACCCATTTTTTAACTGTTTTTTTTTTTTTTTTCTCAGTGTTGAGTTCTAAGAGTTCTTTGTATATTTTGGATACCAGTCTGTTATCAGATTTGTGTTTTTCATATTTTTTCTCCTACTCTGTGGCTTGTTTTTTCATTCTTTTATCAGTGTCTTTCAAAGAGCAGAAATTTTTAATTAATGAAGTTTCACTTGCTGATTTTTTCTTTTATGGATCATACTTTCGGTATTGTATTTTTTTTTAGATCACCTAGATTTTCTCTTCAGGTAGTGTCTAGAACTTTAATACTTTTGCATTTTACACTTAGATCTAAGATCCATTTTGAATTAATTTTTGTGAAAAGTATAGGGTCTTCCAAAACAGAAAGCACCAAGCCCAGATGAGTTCACTGGTGAATTCTGCCAAACATTTAAGGAAGAAATTCCCTACAATCTCTTTCAGAGGATAAAAGCAGAAGCAATACTTCCTAACTCATTCTATGATGTTAGCGTTACCCTAATACCAAAATTAGTCAGACATTATAAAAAAAGAAAACTATAGACCAATATATTTCATGAACATAGATGTAAAAATCCTCAACAAAATATTAGCAAATCGAATCCAAAAAGGTATAAAAAGAATTATACCCCACAACCAAGTGGAATTTATTTCAGGTATGCAAGGCTGGTGCAACATTCAGAAATCAGCTCTTGAGTCATTTTCCTGCTCGAGCCCGGTCCTACCTCTTTGGAGTATACTTTTTCTTCAATAAACTATTTCTTTGTTTCACTGCTAAAAACAAAAAACAAAAACATTCAGAAATCAATTCATCATGTAAACAAGCTAAAGAAGAAAAATCACATGATCATACTAGGAGATGCAGGAAAGCATTTGACAAAATCCAGCATGATAAAAATTCTCAGTAAACTAAGAATAGAGGGGAACTTTCTCACCTTAAAAAAATCTACAGCTAACGTCATACTGAGTGGTGACAAACATGAAGCTTTACCGCTAAGATCAGGTACAAGGCAAAGATGTCCCTTCTTGTCATTCCTGTTCAACATCATACTGAAAAGTCCTTGCTAATGCAATAAGGCGAGAAAAAGAAGAAGTATACAGAGAAGGAAGAACTAAAACTTTTTGTTCACAGATAACATTGATTATTTCTGTAGAAAATTCAAAAGAATCAACCAAAAAATTCCTGGAACTAATAAGAGATTATAACAAAGTTGCAGGACACAAGATTAATACACAAAAGTCAACTGCTTTCCTATATAATAACAATGAATAAGTCGAATTTGAAATGAAAAGCACAATGTCATTTACACTGGCACTCCCCAAAATGAAATACTTAGGTTTAAATCTAACAAAATATGTTCAAGATAGGTATTAGAAAAACTGTAAAACTCTGATGAACAAAACCAAAGAAGAACTAAATAAATGCAGAGATCTTCCATTTCCGTGTTCATGGATAGGAAGACTTAATATTGTCAAGACGTCAGTCCTTCCCAAATTGATCAATAGACTCAGTGCAATCTCAATGAAAATTCTAGCAAATAATTTTACTGATATTGACAAATAGATTCCAAAGTTTCTATGGAGAGGCAAAGGGCCCAGTATGTTCCGGAACAAAGTTGGAGGATTGACACTACTCAACCTCAAGACTTACTATAAAACTATACTGGGCATAGTTTTAGCAAAAGAATAGATATCCAGATCAGTGAAATAGAATGGAGACCCCCAGAATTAGACCCCTATACATACAGCAAACTGATCTTTGACAAAGAAGCAAAGATAGCCTCTTCAACAAATGGTGCTAGAACAACTAGACATCCACATACAAAAGAATTCATCTAGACACAGACCTTATACCCTTCACAAAATTCACTCAAAATGGATCATAGGTCTAAATGCAAAACTATAAAAGTCCTACAAGATAACATGGCAGAGAAATTGGTTATGGCGATGGCTTTTTTAGATACAACACAAAAGGCATCCATAAAAGAAATAATTGATAAACTCCATTTTATTAAAATTAAATTTTTCTGCTCTGCAAAAGACAATATGAAGAGAATTAGAAGATGTGCCACAAACTAGGAATAATGTTTGCGAAAGATACATCTGATAAAAGACTATTATCGAAAATATGCCAAGAACTCTTAAAGCTCAACAATAAGAAAACAAACAACTCAATTAAAAAATGGGTCAAGGACCTTAACAGACACTTCACTAAAGAAAATACAGAGATGTCAGATAAGAATATGAAAATATACTTCATATCATATGTCATCAGGGAAATGCAAATTAAAGCAACAATGAGATACACTTACTAGAATGGCCAATATCCAGAACATTGACAACAGCAAATCCTGGTGAGGATGTACAGCAACAGGAAGTCTCATACATTGCTTGTAGGAATACAAAATGGTACAGCTACTTTGGAAAACAGTTTGGCATGTTCCTACCAACATATTCTTACCATATAATCCAGCAATTCTTCTTGGTATTTAACCAAACAAATTGGAAACTTATATTCATACAAAAAACTGCACAAAGTTGTATATAGCAGCTTTATTCATAATTGCCGAAACATGGAAGCAAACCAAGATGTCCTTCAGTAGGTGAATGGATAAATAAACTGTGATACATCCAGACAACAAAATATTCAGAGCTAAAAAGAAATGAGCTATCAAGGCATGAAAAGACACAGAGGAACCATAAATGCATATCAGCTAGTCAAAGAAGTCAATCTGACAAGGCTTTATACTGTATGATTTCAACAATATGACATCCTAGAAAAAGCAAAACAGGCTCTTGAGCCACTCTCCTTGCTCAAGCTAGCTCCTACCTCTTTGGAGTGTACTTTCTCTTCAATAAACTATCTTTTTGTTTCACCTCTAAAAAAAAAAAAGGCAAAACAATGGAGACAATAAAAAGATCAGTAGTTATGGGCTGGGGGAGGATGAATAGGCAGAGCACAGAGGATTTTTAGGGCAGTGAAAATACTCTGTATGGTGTTATAATGATGGATATATATTTAATTATACATTTGTTCAAACCTATAAAATATCCTACACCAAGAGTAAAGCTTAAAGTAAACTGTGGACTTTGGGTGATTATGATACGTCAATGTAGGTTCACATTTGGTAAAAAATGTACCATTCCAATGAGTGATGTTGATAATGAGGGCGACTATGCATTTACTAATCAAAAATGAATGGTTGGTTGGTTGGTTGTTTTATGCATAGCTTCTTGGGAGCATAAATATGCCAGGGGAAAATTGGGGCCTTGGCCCACCAGCCCAGTGTTCTGGCTGACACCAAGGGTCATTTTATGGCAAAACAGAATAAAAGACTTAAACCTTATTAAGTCTTACTTACCTACTTAAAAGACTATAACCTTATTTTGAAATGTGCCTTTCCAAACACTGCTGATGGCTTTCTATCATATCCTGTGTATCAGTCAGCATACATCAATTGCTGACATTTTCCTCTGGCAGTGTGTTAATTACTTTTGATCTTTGCTGTTTGTGGTCCTAGGTTGGTTCATTCTGGCTCTGGATGTCGATCGCCTGCACTCGGATCTGATCTCACATTTGCTACCAGGACAGGATCTCGTCAGGGCATTGAGATGCATCTCTTCAGGGTAGAGACTCACCGGGATCTGTCCACCTGGACCAGGGTACTTGTTCAGGGTTGCCATGCTGCTGCTGAGCTGATCAAGGAAGTGTCTCTAGGTACACAGCCTGCCATTTCATTTCTAATAGTAATTAAATGGAACTGTTTGTTATATGTACTTGGTTTTAAAGTAAAAACCATCATCATGTGTGCCAGACTTAAAAGTGTTCTGAAATATGGCAGCTTTAAGTAACCATGATGAAACAAAACCTGGTTTCTCTGTTTCAGTAGCAAAGCTTTCCTAAGCCTTGTACATGCCTCTGAACACATTCATAAAATCCAGTGTACAAGATGGCAGTTTTGCTGTTCATCATTTTAATCTGTATTTAATAGTGTAAGGACTCATTTACTAGGTACTAGTTGTATTGACTCTCTAGTTAGACAATTTGGAATCTAAGATATAGATAGACACCCTTAAAATAAGAGCATCTGTAAAGCTTATGGTAACAGAAAAATAATTTGGAAATAAGGAATTTCTCTTCAAAAGTTTGAAAATGTGAACCTAACACTGAAATAAGCATCTAAGGACAAAAGCCTGATGGTCTCTTTTTATTCTTAAAGCACCCTCTTGTGGCTAGTCTATATGAATTTGGGGGTATGGTTTCAGATGTGTGTATTTGTGTGTATGTATTATGTACTGTTTATGTATAGATATTTCCAGATTGCTTCTCATTTTAATAAGAACAGAGAACAGTCAAAATGAAGATACAATTACAGTTTATAATATCATTTGAATTACTTTGAATATCTTGGTTGTAAGTTGGTTTGCTTAATTTTGCTTTTTTAAATCTGATTTTATTTTGTAAACCATAGTTTCAACAGAATTGATATAAAAAGAGAAATGTTTCAGGAGCACAATGTCTTGTGATTTATCTTCCTGTTTCTGTTTGAAAGTGAGGGAGCTCCATGGGCAGCATTTCTATGGGTCATCCTCTAACAGTGGCACTGAGACAGCTTTTTTAATGTCAAAATGACATATTTCTTCATCTATTTAGGACCTGCCCAATATTTTCCTCACAGTCACAATGATGGTTCAAGCAATGACACCAATGACTAGTAAGAACCCACCACGGATTTTGACCATGGCCACCACATCCACACTGTCTGTCTTTCTTATCTGTCTCCTGCCTGTTTTCTCTGTTGAGTGGTTGGTCACCACATTAAGGGCTGTGGGGCTCTGGTTCTTGTCTTGACCACAGAATGTGCTTTCTGAGATGGGCAAGTCCTCACTGTAAAGGTTTATGATGGTCTATGTTCCCTTGGGGAGCCCCAGGAGTCAGAGCAGCACACTTACCAGGCCCTTCACTGGTATTTGGGAGTCAACATGTCTTCTTCAAGGATCCAGAGAGATATGCTTCCCAAAACAAAGTGTGCAGCTTGGATTTTTCACATTTTTTAGTTTCATGCTGTTTCTTTGGTGTCTGGCAGCTATACTTCACATTGCAGGAAATCAAACTCTTATCCAGTCTCTTGCTCACAGTTGTTTAAGTATAGATGGCTTGAGGAGAGGTCCGGCTGGTTACCTGTATAACATTTTTAAATAGGCAAAAGAAATATATTTTTAGGTAATTTTGAAGTTTTTTGTTTTCATTCACAGCTGTATTTTAATATTACCTCGGTAAAACTTTTGTTTCCACAATTTAGGTCAACTGATAGATATACTGTACCTATTAATCAGTTATTCTGTGTTTACAGCTGTGCCAGATATATTAAACTGGCTGATGGTCAACTACTTTGATGAGAGCCAGAGTTCATTTAAAATGTGTTTTTGCATGTGTGTATGTGTGCATGCGTGTGTGCGCATGCTCATGGACTCACATGTGCACACACTTTGTCTTAATATATGTATGCTTAGTGTGCACATATTTACACACATATACACACACATATGTAAAACAGCATGTTCTTCAGGTACATGTTACCACCTTCTGTTAAATTGTTGGGAGATTCAGAAAGGTTCACTTAAAACTGTAATTGTGGCACATTGTACCACATACTCAGATAGTCATGGCCCAAAGATAGTCAAGAAGTTGACAAAAAGAAATCAGTTAAGCTCTATTTCTTGTCTCTTATGTGTTTTTGTTATAGCTTATCCATTCAGAAAAATTTCAGTGACTACCTACAAGATTTGACTAGTTGGTTCCCAGGTGGTATAGTGGCTAGGCTTCAGTGCTCTCAACACCATGGCCTGAATTTGATTCCCAGCCAGGGAACTACTAAAAAAAAAAAAAAAAAAAAAGATTTGACTAGTGCCTGCAATACATGATCTTCATAATATTGATTTCGTTTTAAACCTTGATTAGATTAGAGTTACAATAGGATTATTCAGTGATCCTTCTGGTACATAAGGACTTTTTCCTTCTAGCAAATATGAACTTCAAGATGACTAAGGTTAACTCCCTCAGGTACATAAAACCATTTCCATTTGTCATAGGAATTGGAAATATTAAAATATATATGTGTGTAGTTGTTTGAACTTTAGTAAGTATGCTTTTACACTTGATCTTAGCCAAAAGGCTGAGAAGCGATAGTAAGTATGCTTTTAAAGGCTTAGTTTTGGAGTTCCCTGATGGTGTAGTGGCTTAAGGCTTTGGCGCTGGCGCTGTCAGCGCTGCGGCCTGGGTTCGATTTCCGGTCAGGGAGCTACCCACATACCAAAAAGGAAAAAAAAAAAAAAGGCTTAGTTTCATTATACCAGTTATTCAACCTATTAAAGTTTTTAAATCATATAAGAACTTTATGAAGATACTTTATATTTCTGTAGCTTTGGTGATATGAAGACTAAGAAGTAGTAAATATAGGTAGGAGTTGCATTAATAAATATGCAGAGAATAGGCACTTAAGATAATTTACATTGTTAGCATACATGAGGAAACAGTTTGCTGTAGCCATGTTATTCTCAAGAAATTCTCTTGAGTCCCTTTTTATTCATTGACTCAGTAAATATTGATTGAGCGTATCCTCTGTGCTTTTACTGGGTATACTAAAATAAGGTAGGTGTAGCCCCTGCCTTTAAAATCAGAAGGACAGAAACAGAAAGAATAATAGGTTACGTATCAGGGTTGTTGTAAGTCATAAATGAGATGCATGTTATCATATTCTAACTCACAAACCCCTAATGCAAGTTTATTACCTCCATTTTCAAGATGAAAGAACTGGAATTAGTGTGGCTGGGACTTGAATTGAGGTCTAACTCCATAATCAGTGTCTCAGGCCCCTTCATTCTTCCCTCTGAATGACTCATGCTTATGACCAGATTAAACTCCTGGAGGACATATGTATTATTAGTTTCTCTAAATTAATTAAATAAGTATTTACTGGGCATTTTATTATTTACAAAGCTCTGTGCTTTGTAATAAGGGAAGTAAAAATAAATAAGGTCTATTTCATGCCTTTGACCAAATAGCTGTAAGAAAGGAACATAGTGTCATGTTCTTCTTTGTAACCCGTGTGTGATTATCCCATTGATAGCCAGTTGATTATACTTGATGGACTGGCTTTTCCTATATGCAGTAAACAGAGAATGTTGCCCCAGTCTTTCTCTGAGAGAGTCTTGGACACTCAAACCAGGTTGAACCTGCAAAGCCCCCTCCCTTCTGGATTGTTCTCGAAGGCCCACAGGAGCCCATACCATCCTTCAGCTGCTAAAGGGTCTTGCTGGAAATATTGGAGCCCCCCAGAGTCCTCCTACCAAGTAACTCACCCCAGAGTAGCAGAAACAGGATTTGCAACACAGAATTTCTTTGACATTAGGGTATTTGCCCTTCCTGATAACACTGATAACCACCCGTAGTTTCTCAATGAAAAAGGCAAAGTAGAAAACATAGGTTGTATTGACCAGTATTCATCTTGGTGTAACACTAATAGATTTATTATTAGTAAATGAGACTTTTTTTCTCTCAACTTTAAATTTTTTTCTTACTATTAAGGAGCTGCTTAGAAAGTTATCTTTAATATATATCATTACACTCAACTATATCCTTGTGGTTTGAAAACGCCAGTGTCCCCCTTCCACTCAGCAGACTGTTAAGTAGTAGTCAGAGCAGAAGGAAAACCAGGGCAGATGGGGACAGTGAGTGTTGTGGAAGCCAAAGGAAGACCATTTCTAGGAGAGGAATGGCCAGCAGGGCTAAATGAATTTGTTGGGATGATTTAGGCCAAAGTTAACATAAAATGCCCTCTAAAAAATGAGATTAAACATTAGAGAAATATATTTACATATATTTCACATAACAGAGAGAGCAAGAGTAAAAGACGTTTGAGGTGGTGTTTTTCTCTTTCCAATTATAGTTCTTTGCAACCTGAGCCAGTTTGATTCATATGCACAACCTGGATCAATGCCAATAGCCTGGGGAAAGCCAGGCTGACTGGCCCAGAGGCCATCTACCCTTAAGGTCACCCCTCCCTGAAACACATTAGGAGAAAGTAGAAACCTGAATAAAATCATTTTTGGCTATAAAGAAAGAATGGAGACATAGAAGCTGGGTAGAGAGCCAGCAATGAGTACTGCAAGTGTCAAGTAAGGCGAGGGCTGAAGAAGCAGGTCCGATTTAGCAACATGGAGATAACTGCTGCCCTTGTAGGTAGACACTTAAGAGTTTAATGGCAGAATGCAGCAGCCTGAGGATTGAATGGGAGGTGAAATGTGATAAACTGAGTGTAGACAGCTCTTTCAAGAAGTTTTGCTGTGAGGAGGAGGAGAGAGGACTGGTAGAAAGAGAAGGGTAAGGAGTTGAGTAGTGGTATTTCTTTAATAATGAGAGAGCTTGAATATTTTAAAAATTTTAATGGGAGGGATCTGATTTAGAGGGAGGTGTTGAAAATGGAAAGAGGAAGAAGAAATAATCAGACTTGTACAGTATCTGAGAAGATGGGCGTGGATAAGATACAAATGCAGGTGGAGGCATGGGCCTTACTTAGCCTGGAAGAGAGATTGATGGGAGAATAGATGGTTGGAGCAATCCATCCACATCTTGGCTGTTGACGTGGGCATTGCCTTTTATTCCTGTAATTTTTGCCATAAACATCCCTGGCTTTTTACTCCATCCCTAACTCCAAGCTTCATTTATATTGTTTGAATTTTTAAAGTTATATCTTACTTGTAAGGAAAAACAGTCATTTTTCTTTTTTTGGCTAAGGGACCATTAGTTAAGCCCATAAACCAAAGCCATCACTATAAAGAATTTTGCGGTATAATATTACTAAAAAGCTGGGAGAAATACTAGAATTTTAGTTTGAGAATTTCTTACAAAGTCTAGGGCTGAAAATAATAAATTGTGCTAGGGCCCAAATATTGACCCTCTTTGTTCCCATCCCAATACTTATATTTGCCCAATTAAAGTTAGCATAATCATCAGAAATTGTACCAAAAAACAGATATTAATGCTCTAGAACCATGGCTCTCAACAACTGCCCAGTGGGATAGCCTGGGGCGCTTTTTAATAATATTGATGCCCAAGTTGTACCTCCATGCATTTTTAATTCAGTTGATTAGGGTTTTAAAAGATCTACAGATTATTTGGGCTATAATGGGTTGAGAACTTCTACTTTAGATTTTCAAATGAAAAATGAGGGGTTCCCTGGTGGTGTAGTGGCTAGGCTTCAGCGCTCTCAATGGCATGGCCTGGGTGCAACTCCCAGCCAGGGAACTACAAAAAAAAAAAAAAGAAGAAGAAGAAAGAAAGAAGTTATATTATTAAGCAGTCAAAACTATTTATTAGTTAAAAATAAATGAATATATACAACTCTGAATATACTAAAATCCATGGAGTTGTATATTTTAAATGGGTGAATTTTAAGAGTGAGTTATATATCAGTAAAGCTATTATTAAAAAGATAAATGAGTATAATAATTTGAAACATTGAAGGTGAAGTAAGAGAATTTTCAAGTGCAGATTATTCATGATACCAGGAAATTTTCATCAGAGAACTTTGTTTAGAATGAGTGAACTTGGATGAGTATTTGTGATAAACTCAAGATTCCCAGTTGTATGTGGCTGGTCTTGCTCCCCTACCAGCTCTCATCCCACCCCTGGTCACCACCTTGTACCTCACCCCTACCCCAGGTTGTAGGTGAGTATTGAAGTAGGTCTCAGGGATGAAATGAATCTTAAAATATGAGGATGTCTGTTTTACATATTACTTGGTAATAAATTTTTCAAAAAAGCCCTGAAAGTTTATTGTTTTAATTTTTTCGGTTTTTGTTTGTTTTCTTTTTGTTGTTGTTTTGTTTTAATTTTTAGCTAAAAATTCAAATCTAAAGTACTGCTGGATTGGGGGGGGGGGGTTCCCTGGTAGTGTAGTGGCTAGGCTTTGGTGCTCTCAATTCTGAACCCAGCCAGGGAACTCCCCTCCACCCGCCCCATAAATAGATAGATAGATAGATAGATAGACAGATAGGTAGATAGATAGAATAATAAAGTACCACTGGTATAAAGTACATACTCAACAGTTGCCATTATTGTTTGATAGGACTGGCAGTATGACTTTTGCTAACTATAACCTTTACCTTTGATAAACATTATCTTTATCTACTTCCCAAATACCAACCAAATCATGTTACTGCCCCTGTAAGACATCTCTGCTGTCCCCTTTGGTTGTAGCTTCTTCTTACCCACCTGAAACCTTCTCCCTATTCCTCACTGCCTGTCCACTTTGATCTATTCTTAGGCCTGTCTGAAATCCCATCTCGGAAACTTTTCCTTGACATTGGCCTTATTTAGTTTGGTGTTTAGTCATGTTCTATACATTCCACCTTACACAGTTAGGGATTTCATGTTTATACCTGTTCATTTTGAGGTCCTTGAGACCCGGGACTGTGTCTCTTACATCTCCAGTACCTGCATAGGCTACTAGCACAGGAGTTCAATTGATACTGAATTGAACTGAATCAGATCAGATGTCAAGGAGAGTTATGGTAATTTCTTCCTTATCTCAATCAAGATGTGGACCTGAGTGACTAGAACAAAACTCACTTTAGAAGGTTCCAAATAGGTTAGGTATTACATACATTCTCAAGAAAAGATTCTGTTTCATTTTTTGAAGTCAGAAGAATCCTTTTCTACCTGATCACTAAAGTAGGAACTTTATTAATGTTTTTTCTTGTCTTCAACAGGCTGCACGTTAAATGGCCAAGAGATAAGACTCACTATCCACTATGAAAATGGGTTCACTGTTTCCAGGGAGAATGGAAGTTCTAGCAGCATATTGTACCGCTACCCCTTTGAAAGGCTGAAGATGTCTGCTGATGATGGCATTAGAAACCTGTATCTGGATTTTGGTGGTCCTGAGGGAGAACTGGTAAGACAGTTTCTGAAAAACGTATTTATTCTAATAGGTATTCTCTTTCTTTCTTATTGCTTCTTCCTCTTGTATGGAACATTATGGACTGATAATCCATTTTTGCCAGGAAACTGCTTTTGAGTTTTCAAGATTCACTGGGTTTGGGTTTCCTTTTATTATTATTTTCCTCACTAGGAAATTGTTCCCTTTGTAAAAAGCTTTGTTTAAATATTAGAAAGAAAAAATAAATACATGGGGACTGATGGAGTACATAAAATTCTTAAGCTAAAAAAAAAAAAAAGGAAAAAATAAATAGCCCTTTTAAGAAATAGGGTTTTATAAAAAATAGGATTATTAGTACAAAACATATTAAATACTAAATAAATTCTATCCATTGCTATTATCAGCCGTTTTTTGGGGTAAGAATTAAAAGTAATAGAGTGACTTGGCTACAGAAATTCTCCTGATCCGGGAGTTCCCTGATGGGTGTAGTGGCTTAAGGCTTCGGCGTTGGCGCTGTCAGCGCTGCGGCCTGGGTTCGATTCCCAGCCAGGGAGCTACCCACATACCAAAAAGCAAAAAAAAAAAAAAAAAAAAAA
>PVJL010001181.1:0-10243 GCA_004026885.1 Lyroderma lyra | reverse complement strand
TATCAATATTGATCCAGTAGTTTAAGTCTTAGCATACGAGGTCAGACAGTTAATTTCTTGAACTCATCCTAGAAAAAGTGCTACATACCTCATTGCTGATATCACTATGGTCACCTTCAAAGTACTCCCCTTGGGAAGCTATGTATCGATACCAGTGCCTACATAGTCCACTCTTCAAAGCAACTTTGGAACTCTTTTTCTGGAATGGCCATCAGAGCTGTCATCGTCATACCCAAAATCTGACAATTAAGTTTGCAAACTTGCCACCGTGTACTTATGTTGACAGCACTGTACAAACAATTCAGTAAGGTGTCATAACTTTGGCAAGGGACAATAACAGCTCTGATGCCCATTCTAGAAAAAGAGTTCCAACATTGCTTTGAAAGGTGGACTAGGTGCTGGCAACAGTGCATAGCTTCCGAAGGTGAGTACTTCAAAGGTGACTTAGTGATATTCAACAGTGAGCTATGTAGCACTTTTTCTAGGATGAGTTTGAGAGATTAATTGTCCAACCTCATAAGTGAAATCTTATGTCCATTGACACAGTCACAATAGGTGTAAATTTGGAAAACAGAATCTTGAAAATTCAGACCTGAAAGAGATCTTCAAGATAACATAGTTCAACCTCCAAATGAGAAAACTGTGGCTAGAAATCTTATTTTAAATTATGAACCTTTAGGAGACTATTGGATAGGCCATGAATGGGGCTTTCAAAAATCTAAAGCATTAGAGGGAAGTAAATACTTCTATTAAATTAATTTCTATTAAATTAGCCAGTTATTAATAGTAGTTGCAAGCAAGGTGTTAGATTATTCCTGGCTATTTATATATTTTTAATCCCTGCTTTTTATTTATAATATATATAAAGCTTAGTTATGAATTTAGTGCTCTATAATTTATATTTTTCATAAAGTTATATCTGGTGCCAGGTGTCCAAATTAGAGGCCTGTGCATAGGAAGATATAACTGGCCCTCCTGACTAGCTTCAAGAGTTGTCATTCCCACCACAAACCTAGCAGGGGTGTCAAAAATTATACCCATAGATGGTCATACTTGACCTGAATTTACTGTAGTTCCCGATCAGAAATTAATGCTCTCCATATAGGTTATTCCTTTTACATCCTCTACTTTTTCATTCTTGCTACCAGGCATGGTAAAATCAGCATACCACCAGTTGTGTCCTACTTGTGGATGTGAAACATCACACAAGTGTTTAATTATGACATGGAATAACCTGACTTCAGAGTACTTTTTATTTGTGGCTTTAAGTTCCAAAGAATTTCTGTAGCTCTGACACATTTTTTATCCAAGTTCTATGTTTTTTTTTTATTTTCGGTCGGTACCCTGAGCGGGCATCAAACCCAAGCTGCAGCAGCAAGAGTGCCACTACACCACCAGGGAACCCCCAAGTTCTACTTTTTGCAAAGCAGACCATCACATCAAAATTTGTTTATTTTGTGTGTTTGTTTATTAAAGCATTTGTATATGGTAGTAATAATTAATGTCCTTTCTTCACAGACCATGGACCTGCACTCCTGTCCAAAGCCGATCGTATTTGTGTTGCACACGTTCTTGTCGGCCAAAGTCACTCGCATGGGACTGCTTGTATGAGCAGCAAAACATCAGAAAAGAGCCTTGAATGCCACAAGAAGTATTTCCACCTCAAAAACAAAAAAAGCACAAAAAGAAAGCTCTTTGCTCTCTCCTCCAGCACAGTGCCTTGACAAGGACCTGCACATCACTGCTGAACTGTAACCATGTTTAAAGAAGAGCCTGCCTTTCATAAGCTACATTAACCAGAAGTTCTAGGACTCTTATAAGCTCCAAAATGAAGCTGTTGATTTATTGGCTAGTTTCCTAATGTGGTTTCTAAGTAATTCAGCTTATTCTCCATTAAGAAGGGTGGCTCATTGTTTTTATTTTTGGACATAATCAAGAATCCAAGAGTTGTTTTCTTTTTCCCCTTCCTTCAGGATTTATTTCGGACTTAGCCTTGATCTCTCACTTAGGATGACTATACTGGGTGCTCCTTTGCAGCAGCCCATGCTTCTTGGTCATTCCAAATAGATTGTATATCCTGTGATGTTTACTGTTCTCACTTGCTCCTTCCATCCTAAGAAGTTCCTGCGTTGCATCACCAAAGAGTTCTTCCATCTGTCCTGGCTCTTGCTACATCCCACCCTGGCCATCACTTCCCACTGTGTCACAAGCTTTGCCACTCCTAAGTGCTAACTTTAGGATTTAGAACTTGCAAAATTTTATTTGCCTTGCCTTGCACTCCTTTTCTAGTGGTGACCAAGTTGAAAAGCAAGTTGGAAACCACTGCTTTGAAAGAACAATTTTGCTTGTTTTAGGGTTTTCTGACTTTATCTTTGTTAGGAGTCAGGAGATGTTATAAGATTTATTTTAAAAGAAAAATCCTCATTTTAGCCTAAGCCATTTTTTATTATTGCTTACCAAATGTGCCTTTGGTTAGGGTTAGTGGAGTTTTATTGGTCACTATTCAAATAATTGGACATCACTGCCATTCCAGGAAGATCATCTATCCCAGTTTGGAAGAATAGTCTTTGATGCGGGTTCCCTTAGTGGTATCCTTTCTAGTGGGCAGATAACTTTGAGGAAGCTAAATCCTGGAGACCAAGCTTCTTTAAAGAGTGGAATTTGTGGGTGAAGCTAGCTTTGCAGCACAAAATGTCAAGTTGCTTTTGGCTCTGTGCACCTGTGTAGGATCCTGGCCCTGGCCCTCTCCCTTAGTGGCAGCAGGTGGCCTGGACAAGCAGCTGCTAATTCAAGACTCATTGTTGGCTTAGTGATGCATCTTTCAGTGCAAGGTGGTGAGATCATGGAACAGCTACCTGGGTTTTGCGAAGCATTGCCAGATGTCATCATTAGGTCATAGCAGCAGTAAGTTTGCTGATTTTGTGGTACTGGAGAACACATTCAGCTTGTTATTTCTAATTATGAAGGAGGTATATATCTGAAGATGTAAAATGGTTTAATAGCTAAATATAATAAAATGTCAAGATTAGCACAGTCCCTGGAACTGAAAGAAAAGGTAATGTTGACTTGTATGTTCTCTCGGATCCCTGAAGGAAGGTCTAGAGATAGGTCTCATTGACTAGGCTTATCAGGAGTGCCATAAGAAGATGTGAACACTACAGAGGGTAGAGGAGGATAGCACTCCAAATAGGAAAAGAAAACACAATATATGCAAAATATAAGCTATTTGCTTTGAGTGCACACTGACATAGTACATATGGGACATGTGAAAGAGTGGGCTTGAGCAAGAGTTCTAGTTAGACTCGTAACCCCATTGTCTTCCCTCTGTCCATCATTCAGCCCTCCTTGCCTGTATACTGGGAGGTTAACCAAATGCAGAGGCTGGGAAGAGATACCTGTTCTCCCCCTAGCTCCAGTCCCAAAACTGATCCATTTAAAACTGGAAATTGAAATCTAGACTAGAATATGTCTTTCAAGAGCTTTTATGTTTTGAAAATTCATAAACCTAAATTTGGTTTCATCTGGAATAAATTTGTAAGTCATGGAAGAAAAAACTCTTGGAGATTCAGCTATAATTTCTGGAAGAAGAATTTCAACACATAATACCCTCAGATAAGGGAACTGAGACACTGCAGTGGGAATATTAATCTGAGAAGTTGAATGATACAGTCACAGCTGTTTGCAGCAGCATAGCCATTTGAGACGTTCTGTGTTAGTGTGAAAGGCGAAGCCACTGAAAAAAATTTTCAGGGGGACCTTCTGAGTCACCCTGCTCATTAGTTATATGAGAAAGATCTGTAAAAAAAGATATGGTTAAAATGTGGGCAGGAGAGGTAAAGTGTGTGTGCATTTCAGCTCATTTTGCTCATTCACCTGTCACATATAATACTAAGGTCCATACATAGGGTTTTCATCTTTTGAGTCTTGATGTGAAATGAAATTAATTACATAGGAAGTTTCCTTTGACCACTAGCACCCCTGAGAGCAAGAGCCGTTAAGCTGCTTGTTTAACATTCTTCACAGCCATCCAATCATGAGTGACTTCAGTTAATGTGTCTGTGGGATTTTCAAACTACAAATGAAGTACTTTTTATGAATGAGACAGCCTTGATAAATATGTATGTTATTTTCAATCCATGGTTGGGAATGTGCCCTTGAGCAGGGCTGACAATATGCATTGCTCTGTGCTGTTTTGTATAAGGGACTTGAGCATCCATGGATTTTTGGGATCCAGGGTGGGGTGGGGTAGGGGGTTCCTGGAAGAAATCCCCCATGGATACCAAGGGATGACTAGTTAAGTTTTTGGAGAATCAACCATTGAATGGATTTTCAACTGCATGGGGGGTCTGTAGCCCTAGTCCCCATGTTGTTCAAGGTTCAACTTGTATTTTATATTTAGATGCCAAAATATGGCAAATTATTTTCAAATATAACTAAAAATGGGCATTTTTGATATTTTATATCTTTTTAGAACAGTTACTTTTCATCTCTTTTCCAATTTGAATTAGGAAAACTGTTGAGAATGTCGTGGGCTTCCATGTTAGAATGTAAAGGAATTAGAGAGTATTGTCCCCCTCATTCTGATGGATCACTTCCTGTTCCCCAAGACCTGGGGCTTAGACATCTTCTCCATATTCCACACAGATGCCTATAAAAGAAAAGGCTCAGTTACTATTTTTCTGAAAAAGATAAGTCCTTTCCTGAAGTCATCAAATGAACCTTACCTGGAAATTAATATCAAATATTTTATATGAAGAAATACTTTAATGTATGTTTATACAGTATTTATTAGATAGTTGTAACTGTAAACTCACCTACCTAGTAGACAGAGTTTCAGGTTAAATATTGGGACATGTACAGGCAATCAAAAATATTACTTTAAATGTCATTCACCTATTTTAAAGCCATGTATTAGCACTTTTTAGGCTAGATAAACTGTGATAGTGCTTGTTTTTATCATCTGCAGTCTCACAAACTTTTTTATTGAAAATTGTCACATGACAGGAGAGATTGAATTATTCTATTTTAAAAAGTGGAAAAAAATCTCTAACCAAAAAATGATTAAAATTGTTACTGATTGTTTTCTTAACTTATCCAGCTAAGCAGAATGGTAACAAAGCTTTTTTTTTTTTTTAGCTGATTACATGCACTTAGCTAATAAACCAAAATTTATTCTTTAAAAAAAATTAAGCTGTGTGGAATCTGGACAAGACTATGTTTTTCCCCAAAAAACAGGTTCACTATAAATGGTTTTGATGGACACAAGTGTGACCACTTATGAGAAAAGGTTATGATAGATTCATTTTAATTTTGTGAGAAACTCCAGGTCTTCTTGTTTAATTTATATGCATGTGGATATATTTGTATGTTTTCAAAATCATGGAAGAATCTCCATATTTTTAATGCAAATTATCTTGTAAGCTGCTATGCAAATTCTATTAAAAGCCCTACCTACTTAAAGAGTTAAACATTTTTGAAGCTTTCAGGGAAGACCTGTAGACTTAAGCACTTTTTCTGCTTTTTTATATCTTATCTTGGACAGTTAATGCGAATTGTGTTATTATTTTCACTGGTTATAAGCTATTGATTGTACATAATATTTAAACCATCCACATATCCAGCTTGCATTTCCATAGGTCTCTGCCATCCACTATTGATACCATGAATGAAATGCCTGGTTAGAAATCCAAAGGTCTTGTTTTCTTTTTGATCCCTAATGAAGAGTAAAATGCCAGATCTCTTTGTTCTCAACATATTGTTCTGGTCTGATTTGAATATCCGTGTAAGAAAAGAAACTTATTTAAATTTAGGATGCTGCTTAAATTTTAAGTTGAATTTGACTGTAGTCATATTCATTGCATTTATACATGTATGTCTTTAACAGGTATGTTATATGTCAGGTGGTATTTTATAGTCTACCTTGAGTTTGGAAATTTCTTTTCATTAAATTTGAATTGTTATAGTGGCTCCTTGAAGATGAAGGCAGAGGAATTTTTCATCTGCTGCCATTCTGTCTGTGTGTCCCTATTTTAATTACTTGGAAATCTGTCATTATTTTGATTTTCTGCAGACTGTCTTTAAAAATCGACAGCAGCAGTCTTCTCCCCCTCTTCCCTTTTTAAGATATATTCACTGTGCTTGGTATATAGACACTTGATAAATGTGCGATTATGATAGACAGTTCTAAAACAATGATGCTTTATATCAGGATTATGTTTTCTTGAGCAATATAGCTATTCCTATAGTATAATGATATAAAGTGAAATTTATTTTATACTTGTAAGAGATGGCTTAAGTGGCTGATTTGAAACCTCTTCTCTAAAACAAAAAACCAAAATATCTGATAAGTGGTACAAGTTCATCCTGTTAAAGAATTGAATTTCCAGTTAAGGCAAGGTACAATAAATAGGCGCATAGAACACTTGTCTCTGACACTAGCTAAACTGCCAACTGGAAGAATAACTGTAATATATTAACTTGAAAAAAAATTTTTAGCAAGATTTTTTCTGTTGTTTCGAAACTGCTAAACTTGAACTTAATCTCTTGCCATTTCTTATTCTTCCTTTCCACTTAAGGTGACTGAACCAAAGCATATTCTGCTTTTTCAAGTGAATCTACATTTTATGTAATGCATAAATATGCCATGTGCAGATGATTGCCTCTCTCCAATATTTGGTTATATTCAACAAAAATCTACCCTGTGAACTATAATCCATGATTCGTGTCAAAATAGGTTGGTTGAGGGAGTTCCCTGGTGGTGTAGTGGCTTAAGGCTTCGGAGCTGACCCTGTCAACACTGCGGCCTGGGTTCAATTCCCAGCCAGGGAGCCACCCACATACCAAAAAGCAAAACAAAACAAATAAACAAATGACTCTCATCGTGTTAACTGGGAAAACTTTAAAAAAAAAAAATAGGTTGGTTGAAACTAAAAAGCTGTAATAGAGAAATGATACTTTCTTATGTTGTGAGATTAGGTATTGCGATAGATACTAAATTCTAAGTCTTCTAAGACTTTACTCAATTTCCTAGTAATCTTAACATTCATGCCATTGACACAAATCCTTTTTAGTTTTTTAGTCCCTCTTTATCCCAGTCATATATACACCCTTGGAACCTGATCACTCTGTCACCTCTTCCAAGGTGATGGAAGTTTCTTATGAATAGACAAAAGGTTCTTTGGAGCTTGGAGAAATGGTGAAATTGGAGGACTGATTAATGAAATATTAATTCTTAGTCTTTCATCAAAAAAGCACTTATTAGTGTACAGTTCTTCACAGGCACTCTGAAGGGTCCAAAAGAAAGTTTCTGCCCTTAAATAGCACATAATCCATTACTTCTCAATCATGCCATGCCATATATCAGTCAGAGGTTAAGTAACAAACCACTTCATATTTTTACCAAAGTACACCTGAAGTTCTGCTCAACTGGCAAACTGAAAAATGTTCAAAAGGCTACTCGGTCTTCAATTCATGCCAGCAGGAAAGAACTCCAAGCACATTGAAGTAGATTGGCCTTTTCATCTGGCAGTTTTTTAAGTGAAAAATTAAGACTTCAGTTTGGGAAGAGCAGTGTAGAATGTCCTCAGTAAGATAAATCACAGCAACAGTTATGCTCTGTTGCCCAAAGGAGGTCAATGGGAATGTCTTTTTAAAGAAATGTTTCTTGTAACTATAAACAGCAAAGCTAAGTGTGTATTTCATCTACCCCCCATCTCTAAGTTGTGCTGATCCATCCATTTCCACATTTAACACCCTTTCAACATCTCATTTGCTGAAAGTCCTTACACATGACAGTGGAATGTGTCTTCATAATGAGAGATCAAAATGAAGATACTTAAAACTTAGCAAAATTCCACTTGTTCCAGAACGCTGATATTAAAACTCAGTAAAAAGGGCACCTAAAGGAAATGAGAGGTGGTTTGAATTTTTCCCTAATTTTCACACAGTAACAGCCCTTTTCTATCCAGCTTGCCTTCCATTTATCACTAGGGTAACATCCTTCATCATGCACAGAAAGAAGAATACCTGAGCTATGTGATTGGAGTGGCTCAGGGAACAGTCTCATGGGCTCCTTCCCCTTTGGGTGCCAGTGTCCTAGAGTTGTGCACACAAATTAGGTCATGCCTCTGATGTCTTGGTCTTTACTTTAAACCTACCATTTGACAATCAGGTGCTAATGATTATATATTGGAACCTGCATGTAAGTATTGTCACGTGCCTGTTCCTCCTAGGTTGGAAGAAGTGTTCTCTATCTCTGTCCTCTTCAAGTGGACATCAGTTACATTTTTTTTGCACCTCTGTTTTGCAAATTAATAGACTTCAGGGGAGAGGATCTGATTAAAACTAAGTTTTGGGTTTGGCACAGTCGTCTGACTTGATGATAGTCTTCACAACTTACAGCAAATCTGTCCTTATAAGAACCAGTTTCATATTTTTCCCTCCAATGTAGTACTCCAGTGTTATGTTTACAGTCTGTTAAATGGCTTGGGCATGATAAGACCTTGGTGCCTAAAGAACTGTTTCTATTTTGGTATCAGATTCAAGGTCTTTTAGAAGATAACATGGCAAATCACTACTACCTATGAAGACCTATTGTGGCTAATGTGTGCAAACTTTGATTATACCCACTTGTTTGGATTCTGTCCCACACAACTCATTTCTTTTAAGTAGTGAGACTTAGAGAATATTTCTACAAAGAATTAAAAGTATGTGATACCCTGTTTCTTTGTTTTTAGAACCTGGTATTTAAATAAGACATTAAGTATTGTTTAGAAGTTAAATTTCAAATCTTCTGGCATCACCAGACTACCAAATCAAAACCCATGGTGTAAAACAGGGCAGTATTTGTGTTCTTAATAAAAAAAGCTTTATGTATGTGTACTCTATAAATACAAATGCATAGACAACACTTACCCTTGAGTTGCACGTCAACATATAGCATTGTATATTACAATGAAAATTTGTAACTTAAGGGTGTTATATATAAATAACATATACCTTTGTAACCTTTATACTGTAAATTAAAAAATTGCTTTTAGTCTTGTATTTTTTTTTCACTTTTTATGTTAAAACAGTTTCAAATCTACAGGAAAGTTTTCAGAGTAGTACAAAGAATTCCTACATTCCCTTTACCCAAATTTCCCAATTGTTAACATTTGTCACGTTTGTTTCATTACCCTCTCATCTTTCTGACATGATACTGTCAGCCTTAAATTCTCTAGTGTGTACTTCCCAAACACAAGGACACTCCTGCATTGTTCCCAATTAGGGAACCAGCACTGGTACAATATGACCGTGCCATCCATCCACAGACCCCATTCAGATGGTACCAGTCATCCCACTAATGCTTCTTTTTCCTTTCTGGCACAGGATCCTATCCAGTACCACCTGTTGCATTTGGCTGTCATGGCTCATCAAGTCTCTTCTGGTGCCATTTTTAAGCAGATTTAGGGCAACTTCAAACTTAAAAACTCAGTTTTGGTTCTAGCTCCTCCAACAGTTACATTCTGTGTGATGAGAGCTTCATCATTGGATCAATCTGAGCCTTATCATACTTTGAGTCACACAGTGGAGTGAGAGGGGAGATGGTTTCTCAAGAGCCATTAGGAATCAACAGTGCTCCATTTATCTGGGTATCAGTCATTTTGCCTTACACCTCAGCAAAATTTTGCCCTGACCCTACCTCTCCAGAATGTTACTGAACCTAGTTTTTGTTTCTCCTCCTCCACACTGCTCTCGGCCCCATCCAAGGGGTTTCTTAAGAAATTGTTAGGAGGGGAGTTCCCCAGTGGTGTAGTGGCTGGGCTTCGGCGCTCTGAATGCTGCGGCCTGGGTTTGATTCCCAGGCAGGGAACTACCCACATAAAGGAAAAAAAAGAAAAGTTATTAGGAATCTACTCCTTGGCACATGCCCTAGAATGCTGAATTTGTATAGTCTGATCAATTTCTAGGTTATACTGGCTAAGCAGTTGATTGACTGATCCAAGCTTGGGTTTGCAAGTGTCAAATTCTCAGCATCAGAATTCAATCTAGAAAGGTGCTGTGTTACTCAGCTGTAAGAAAAGATGAAATATTGCCATTTGCAACAAAATGGATGAACCTGGAGATCATCATGCTAAGTGAAATAAGCCAGACAGAAAAAACAAAGAACTGCATGATTTCACTCATATGCGGAACATAAAACTGAAAGCAAAGAAAAAAAGAAATGAACAAACAAATAACCCATGGACACAATCGATAGTTT
>PVJL010001180.1:252500-289510 GCA_004026885.1 Lyroderma lyra | reverse complement strand
CATATGAGTGAGGTCATACAGTTCTTTGTTTTTTCTGTCTGGCTTATTTCACTAAGCATGATGATCTCCAGGTCCATCCATTTTGTTGCAAATGGCAGTATTTCAGCTTTTCTTACAGCTGAGTAATATTCCATTGTTTATCCAGTCGTCTGTCGCAGGGACCTTTGGTTGTTTCCGAGTTTTGGCCACTGTGAACAGCGCTGCGATGAACATTGGGGTACATAAGTCTTTGCAGACAAAGGTTTTCAAGTTCTTTGGGTAGATCCCCAGAAGGGGGATTGCTGGGTCAAATGGTAGCTCCATTCCCAATTTTCTGAGGAACCTCCACACTGCCTTCCACAGTGGTTGTACAAGTTTGCACTCCCACTAGCCGTGTACCAGAGTTCCTTTTTCTCCACATCCTCTCCAGCACTTGTTATTCCTTGTCTTGTTGACAACAGCCATTCTCACAGGTGTGAGGTGGTGTCTCATTGTGGTTTTGATTTGCATTTCCCTGATAGCTAATGAGGATGAGCATTGTTTCATATGTCTGCTGGCCATTTGTATTTCTTCGTGGGAGATGGGTCTGTTTAGTTCTTCTGCCCACTTTTCAATTGGGTTGTTTGTTTTGTTGTTAAGTCTTATTAGTTCTTTATATATTTTAGATATTAGACCCTTATCTGATGTGTTATTGGCAAATATTTTCTCCCACTGAGTTGGCTGTCTCTTTGCATTGTTGATGGTTTCTTTTGCTGTGCAGAAGCTTTTTAGTTTGATATAGTCCCATTCATTTATGTTTGCTTTTACTTCCCTTGCCTTTGAGTCCTAGGTCTATCAGTTTAGTACCAATGTCTTCTTCTATACAGTTTATTGTTGCAGGTCTTATATGAAGGTCTTTAATCCATTTTGAGTTAATTTTTGTATATGGAGAGAGTTCATAGCTCAGGTTCATTCTTTTGCATGTGTTTTTCCAGTTTTCCCGGCACCACCTACTAAAGAGGCTGTCTTTTCCCCATTGTATGTTTTTTGCTCCTTTATCGAAAATTGTTTGTCCATAAATTTGTGGATTTATTTCTGGGTTTTCAGTTCTGTTCCATTGGTCTAGATTTCTGATTTTCTGCCAGTACCAAGCTGTTTTGACTATTGATGCTTTGTAATATAAATAGAAGTCAGGAAGTGTAATGCCACCAGCCTTATTCTTTTTATGTAGTATTGCTTTGGCAATTCGAGGTCTTTTATGGTTCCATGTAAATCTAATAATTCTTTTATCTATTTCATGAAAGTATGATTGTGGGATTTTGATGGGTATTGCATTAAATCTGTAGATTGCTTTGGGCAGAATGGCCATTTTAACAATGTTAAGTCTTCCTATCCATGAACAGGGGATATTTTTCCACCTCTTAAAGTCTGTTCCAATTTCTTTCAAAAGTGTCTTATAGTTTTCCTATAGGTTTCCATGTATAAGTCTGTCACGTTCTTTGTTAAGTTAATTCCCAGGTATTTCATTCTTTTTGTTGTGATAGCAAAGGGAATTGACTCCCTCATTTCTTTTTCTGAGGATTCGTTGTTTGTATATAGGAATGCTGTTGATTTTTGTACATTGATTTTGTATCCTGCAATTTAGTATATTCGTTTATTGTTTCTAATAGTTTCCTGGTGGAATCTTTGGAATTTTTTATAAAGGATCATGTCATCTGCAAATAGTGACAATTTGATCTCTTCTTTCCCAGTTTGGATACCTTTGATTCCTTTCTCTTGCCTGATTGCTGTGGCTAGTACTTCCAGTACTATATTAAGTAGTAGGGGTGACAGGGGCATCCCTGTCTTGTTCCTGATTTTAGGGGAATAGGCTTCAGCTTTTCCCCATTCAGTATGATGTTAGCCGAGGGCTTGTCATATATATGACCTTTATGATGTTGAGATACTTTCCTTCTATACCTATTTTATTTAGTGTTTTGATCATAAGTGGATGTTGTACCTTGTTGAAAGCTTTTTCTGCATCAATTGAAGTGACGATATGGTCTTTATCTTTGATTTTGTTTATGTGGTATACCACATTGATTGATTTTCGTATGTTGAACCATCTTTGTGCTCCCGGGATGAATCCCACTTGATCATGATGTATGATCTTTTTGATGCATTGTTGTATTCGATTTGCTAATATTTTGTTAGGATTTTTGCATCTGTGTTCATCAGAGATATTGGTCTGTAGTTTTCTTTTTTTGTGTTGTCTTTGCCAGGCTTTGGTATTAGGGTAATGTTGGCCTCATAGAATGAGCTAGGAAGTATTGCTTCCTCTTCAATTTTTTGGAAGTGTCTGAGGAAGACAGGTGTTAATTCTTCTTTGAATGCTTGGTAGAACTCGTTGGTGAAACCATCTGGTCCAGGGCTTTTGCCTTTAGGGAGATTATGTATAGTCATTTCAATCTGTTTGCTATTGATTGGTCTATTTAGATTATCCACTTCTTCTTGGTTCAATCTAGGTAGGGTATAAGTTTCTAGAAACTTGTCCATTACTTCTAGGTTGTTAAATTTCGTGGCATGAAGTCCTTCATAATATTTTCTTATAATCCTTTGTATTTTTGTGGTATCAGTGGTAATTTCCCCCCTTTCATTTCTAATTTTGGATATTTGTGTCCTTTCCTTTCACCCTTTGGTTTGTCTAGCCAGGAGTTTGTCAATTTTGTTGACTTTCTCAAAGAACCAGCTCTTCGTAATATTAATTTTTTCTATTGTCCTTCCATTCTCTAATTGGTTTAGCTCTGCTTTAATTTTTATTATTTCTTTCCTTCTACTGACTTTGGGTTTTGTCTGCTCTTCTTTTTCTAGTTCCTTAAGGTGGGAAGCTAAGATGTTTGCTTGTGATTTTTCTTGTTTCTTAAGATAGGCCTGCAGTGATTTAAATTTCCCTCTTATTACTGCTTTTGCTGTGTCCCAGTAATTCTGATACATTGTATAGAAACGTCATATTTTTTTTGAGTTGATTAGAAATAGTAGAGTAAGGCAGACATGATCGTTAGTTACAATAGACAAATCCAATTGTGAGGTACTTGGAGTAATTTTAGAACAAATCAGAGGAGGGAGGAGACAGAATTTTAGAGATAGATTGGGATTGGTTTATAGATTAGCAGTAGTTAGACACTGATTGGATTCGGTAAAGGAAGCAAGGGAAGAAAATGTTCAGATAGATTTTGACTGTGATTTTATTAAAGATGTGTATAATTTCCCTCCCAGTTCGGTTTTTATTTTCATATCTTTCTTGAAAGCTATGCCAATAGATTTGTAAAATGATGACAGTAAATATGAGATGGGACTTTCTATCTTCCTATCCTTTGTGATGATTAGCCCTTCCAGGATATGCAGTGACATCGCTGACTGTATGCAATGGTACACATCAGCCATCTGAAGTTTTAACTGAGAAGTTAAGGAAGCGTAATTTTTCTTGCTAGTCTGTTACATAAAATTATTTAATGCTTATTTATGATATTTTCATTCAGTAAATGTGTTTTGACAGTGAACAGCCTCTCTGATCACCGGTATATTCTTAATTAATTTTATGCTTAATTTACAAAGATTCTAAATACTATTTTTTTCCAATAGGAATTACTATTTTCTTTTGGCAGAAATATAAGTACAAAAAGAGTGTAGCTTGCCAAATCATTGTTTAATTCCTTGTAAAGAGCCTCTGTTTTTAGGTCATGATACTTTTTACCCTTAATTTGCTTTAGAGCATATGAGATTTTTTTGAAATCCAAAGGTCTGAAAGATTTGATATTACATTTTTTTTTCTTATAAAGGAAGACCAGTATTTAATCCCAGGCCTATTTTGGAATGTGTGTTGCATAATTGGAAGACTGTTGTTTGAAATAAATAAATTCCAATTAATTTCTTCAATATGAACTGTTTGAGCCCTGTTAAGTTCCAGACATGTTAGCAAATATTAATTGTTTATATCCTGTTAATTTGGCTACTTTAAAGCTTACTATCCTTTGTATAAGTAGATAGTTGACACTGTATAGACCCTATTATGTAATATGTGTTTTGATTATCTCATAGACATGGATATACAGGGTGGCTCACAAGTAGGTATACAGTTGAATCAATGAATGCAACACATTCATCATTATATGGGTGCACATACACACTGACACACAAATAAATGAACTATACTGTATAGCTACTTGTGGGCCATCCTGTATGTTGATCTCTAAAATAACAAAAATAATTAGGAAATAAAATAGAGTGTTATGAAAAGGGAAAGATGTAAGTTGGAATTAAAAGCTAAGAAAAAGAAAAAAAAATCTTTATATTTAATTTACCTCTGTACCATCTACCACATGGTGTTCAAGTTCACAGAGCTTTGGGCTGCTTCCTGGCAGGTAACATGGAAAGGAAAAGAAGATCTTTAAACTGTCCCTTCTTTATCAAACTTCCTGACCAAACACAAACTTTGTCTGACTTCTGAGAGCCATACACATAATTTCAGTCCATCTACCCATGGGGTTCTTTTAAGATTTACTCTTCTTGCTTTTCTTTTAATGACCATATTGCTTAAATTTTTGTTAGCTGATCTTATACATATATGATAATGCTTGTTTCTGTGGCAGTGAATTGACATCCAATGTTTTGCATATTAAACAGTAAGAGAATCTACAGAATAAAAAGTAAAAACAAAGGCAAATTATGAGCGAATGGAAACTAATTTGCAATAAGGTACTCACTAACATAAATGGTGCTATTCTATGAATTTACTTTGCTTTTGAATTATCAACTTTTCTGTTATAACTTGCTTGTCTTGCATTATAATAGTTATTATATGAGAGCGAGTATGTATAAAAAAGAGGGAAGCATACCAGTGCAGCTGGATACCCAAGGTAGCTCTAGTGGAGCATCTGATTCATAATGGCAACATGGATCCAGTAAAGTTCAATGGCAAGTGATTGCTCCAGGGAATGAATTATAAATGTTAATCTTGCTTTGTGGGATGGATAAGATAGGAGAAAAAATGGTGAGTACATTCTTTCTTGGATGCCCTGTTTTGCTATTTATTCCCTTAATTCATCAGTCTTTGAGGTGAATTATCACAAAAGCACTATAGTGATATTTGCCTGCAGCTACTAAATTGATAGTTTTGTCTGAATTACTTAATCAATTCAACCTAAGTCCCCAAATTGACAAACCATTTGACTAGAAAGACTGTTTTGGTGAAAGCATAGACTATTTCACAAGATTGCAGTTGACGTTGTGTGAAGTATAGATGAAGGGCACCCTCACATTTCTTTTAATCCAAGTAAATGTTCCCGATACAGATGTAAGAACAAATGCCATTATAGTCACAAAAGCTGATATAAAATGTAGACATTTTAATAGCCATGTGGTAGTTCATTTACTATATTTTCTAAAGGTTAACTGGCAAAGTTTAGGTCTTATAAGGAAAAATGTTTAAAAATGGCTTAGAATATAGTATTTATTTTGTAAGCAATGTTTCTAGACAGAACAGCTTTTCTAATACTTTATTTCAAAAAATCAAAAGCTGTTATGGACAGAAAGGTCTTTAAGATCAAATCTAAGCCCTTGTTACAGATGAGGAATGTGAAGCCACATGAGAATATGGACAGCCCCATGCTGTTTTCATCTGTGCCTTGAAATTTGTGGTTTACTGCTTAAATTAAGACCTAAGCTGATAGGAGTTTGTCTCTATAACAGGGGATGCCCAGGCACACACTTTATCCCACTGGGTCTGGCAGAAGTAACCCCCAGACTTGAGTTATGATTTTATTATAAAAAATATGCGTATGATTACACAAATAACACTCCTTTTTCATAAACTGATAATATATACCAAATTTTTTATTACCAAATCATAAGCATGTATGGTTATGATTTTGTAACAAAATCATAACTCAAGTCTGGGAGTTACTTCTGCTGGATCCTGTATATTGCCCCTGGGTGATTCATTTCTTTTGTATGTTCAATCAATGTATGGTCATATTTGCAGAGAAAACTAAGGAGACATATTAGAAATTTATTTATAATGTAGATAACTTTTGTAAAATCAAATAAAATTGATTATCACTCCTACTTAGTTCATAGCAAAGGTAGGGAATCTAATTTTTCTGCTTTTCCACACCTTGATTGCTGTAATAAAATATGACATTTTGCTTTGAATCATTTTCAATGAAATGATTTTCAATATTGTTGTCTTTGTGATATTTTTGACAATTAAAATGTATTTTGCAAGCCTACTGGAAATGATTTAATGCTTTTTTCCTGTTTTTATTTTTTTCCCACTGTCTGTGCTTGTTGCCTAGGAAACTGCTATTAGGTTGAATTTTGTATGTTTGGTTGTCAGGCTGTCAGAGTTATGGGTAAAGTTCTTGGCTTTCTAGTTGTAAAAGTGCTTCTTAAATATTAGAAATGGTTTATATTAAAGTGCTTTATCTCCTCAGTTAAAAAGCAGCTAAGCAGTTGTTTGGTTTTCTTAAAATAATAAAAGGATTTTCCCCCTTAGTTATTATTGGAGTTTTTAATTTTATATACAAATTTATTATAAAATTTGAATTGTCACAGTGGATTAGTTCTAAATATAGCACTTTAATAAAAAATTTCTTATGTAAATATTTTCTTCTTTGTGGATTTGTGGACATGTGTTATGATTCCTAAAATGTACAAATATAAACATTTAAATATTATATAAAACATCTAGTGAGATCTTAGAAAATTCAGGTTATGTGCCTTATACCTGAAAAACTGAAAAACTATACTCGCTATATAACATAATCAAATTAAATTTTAAACAAAAGTACAACTGCCACAGATTATATCCTTTCTTAGTAATTAAAAGTTAATAAAACTGAGACTGAAATTACTGAATATTTAATTATATTTTTGTTTAGCTAAATTCAGCATCCTACACAACTGTTTAATGCATAAAAAATTTCATAGATAGGTGCTTTTGCACACTATGGTAGCCACTAACCCCATGTAGCTGCTGAGACCTTGAAATGAGGTGAGGTGACTGAGGAACTGCATTTAAATAGACAGTGTGGCTAGTGGCTACTGTACTAGACAGCATAGATAGGGGCCTTGCTATTCCAAGACATTGTCTGGGGACTTGTTAGAATGTAGAATCTTAGGCCCCACCCTGAACCTACTGAATCAGAATCTGCACTTTCAATAGGATCTCTGATATGCAGTGATCTCCAGTCTAGAGCAATGATTCACTTGGCTGCACATTGAATCGCCTGGATAGCTTGTAAAAATAATGCCTAGGTCTTATCGTAGACCCCTTTTGAACATTTCTGGATGGGGATCCTGGAAGTAGCATTTTATAAAATATTATTTTAATGACCAGCGAAGAGTTGGAACCACTGGCATAACTCAAATTGTGTAGGCACAAATGCAGGGTGGGGACTGGAAGATCTTAAGTACTGACCTGGGTTTCTGACCTTTTGTGAAGGCCAAATATGGTGTGAGAAGGAGAATTACTTCTTTTTAGTGCTTAGTAAAGACAGGCATTATTATCATAATTGACTAAGTATTTGACTGAAAAGACTCTTGGTGAAAATATAGCCTATTACACAATGTTAAAGTGTCATTGTATGAAAATATAGATTGAACCCTATATCCAGCACGTTTCTATTAATCCAAATAAATGTTCTCTATGCAGATATGAAGTATGAAGCGTTTAGTTTTGCACCCACACTTCATGAGGTTCCCCACTTCAGTGTGCCAGTCTCCACTCCTTCCCCCAAATTCCCTGATACTAAAAGAAATTATGATTACGTTAAAAGCTTCATTTGTTTGCGAGTCTTAGCTAATGGGCACTTACCTCATTCTTTAATTTTTCCATGACCTTTCTTTTTACCTGTGGTAAGTGATTATAAACATGCAAACACTAGATGAGTAAGTGGCCAAGTGACGGAGACTCTGCTTCGAGCTCTGAGGTTCAGTGTGAGTGAGTCATGCATTTACTGTTTTTCTGGTGAGATGACCATGATGGTCGATGGCTGGATTGGTGAGAAGGTTGCAAGTAAGTCAGAGTCCCTATCTTTAAGTTCTTGGTGTTCTAGGATTCCACATTTATTGGAGAAGAGCAAGTTGTCTGTGGCCTCACTATTGAGGCTGAGGTTTTGTCTCCACTGCTTACCGTCATTAACCCATAGTAAATGCTCAATAAATGCTAATGATTAGACTTAACTAATTTATTATAAGCAGCTGTTCTTACTTGTACATTACTTTCTGCTTAAGGAGAAGCATGAGTAGAGTAGATGAGCTATGAAAGATCTCTGTACTTTTAAGGTAAAGAGACATGCAGCCATATGTTTTAGAACCAAGAAGTCTTATTGCCACCTTAGAGCAACCAGTGGGTGCCAAAAGCCTTTATTAATAGCCAGTATGTACAGGGCTCTGTGGTAAGGAATTAATTTGAAACTGGAATACTTAAGATAGAAAAGTGGATAATGAGGTTTTTGAATACTTTCTAAGTGCTTCTGTCATACTCCCACAGTAAAAAATAACATTTCTTCAACTTGCAGCAGCCCTAATCCTTTACTCTGCTTCAGTTTAGTCATAGATTACCACATACATAGACACTATGTCCTTGCCTATTGTCCTTCTGTCATCACCTGAATGTAAAATCTTTGAGAATTATTTACTGCTAGCAACTAGAAGAGAGCCTAGCACATAGTGATGCTCCATAGATAGTTGTCTTGAATGAATGACTTCCGAGTCATTCTTATAGAGCTTTTGGTACCACGCAGAATCAAGTTGAAAAGTCTGTATATGAGCAAAATGAAGTGTAGAGACTAGTGGAAGCTTATTAACACCTGTGAAATAGTTGATGACGGTTAATGTTCTAGTGAAATCATTATAAAGTCTAGTGAAGTAGAGGACCTTCATACGTGTGTACTTCCATAAGTAATAGGAAATTGGCCAATGAAATTAGTGAACTGCCCATTCCAAGTTGGGAGGAAATGTTAAAACTTTTGTATAGTACTGTGGAATAAAGGTTATAATAATCAAGGAATGGGAGAATAATGCCTATCAAAAGTTAACCTGACAGTCACTGAGGTACTGGGATTCTTACTAAATTATTGAAGACAAATGCCAAAGAAGAAGGGCATTGAGCATTTAGAGAATATCTGCAATGCATCAATAATCAACCTCAGTTTTGAAAGACAAATTACTTGTGAGATGAAGTTGACAATTTCAAAATTTAATTATATGATTGTTGAACTAAATTACTAAAGTAAAAGTGATATGAGGGATTTGATATACATGTAAAATTGTATGTGAAGAATTAATTTAGATTTGCTTGTACTCCTATGTTCTCACAGTAGTAACCATGGCATAAAGGACAATAGTGCAAAGTTAATAGTGAAAGAAAAAAAGAAGTAAAATGTTGTTGGGATTCCTGACTAGAGAGTTTATAATCAGTATGTGAAGCAGCAATTCTTTCAGCTTTTCTTAGCAGAAATATCTATTTTTTAAATGTCTTCTGGACATCCAATATCTGTAATTATTTCTTTGCTGATGAGATTCTCCTTATAATACTTGAGACAGTCCATGTGGAAGGATAGAGATGGGTAGTAATGTTTTTTATTTATGCAGCAATATCTTAACAAATGCTTCCCAAGTGCCATTTACCGGGCTGGGAACTAAGGATAGAATCTCTAAAAATAATGATGGGGACAGATTAGTGGGCACCAGTTCTCATCAGTGAGGTTAACATAAGGCATGATGTCATTTTTGCTGTCAGAACTTCCTAATGTCTTGGAGAAGGCAGTCCCCCTGCAGGTAGACCTTGGGATGGGGAGTAAAGGAGAAAGGCCTGGAGGAGTCTCTGGCCTTCTGCTTACTTCAGATCATTCCAGCTATATCTGAGCACAGGGTTGAAAGGTGTCGCTCAGACCACAGAGGGTATGTTGCAGGGCTTAGTCTGATGTAGTCAAGAATTCTGAGTCATGACATGTATTTGTGGTTTAGAAAAGGTGTTATGGGTATTTTCTAGGCAATGAATTGGAGAGGGCCAAGACTAGAGGGAAAGAGTAAATCTAGCTGATGAGAGCTGATAAAATAGGAAGTCTAAAATTACTTTTTAGCACAGCTAAAGAAATTTTTAGCATAGCATAACCTTGCTATCAGAGAATTAAAATATGGTGGTCAGAGCAGCAGCATGATTGTCACTGGGACATCAGAAATGGAGAACTGCAAGTCTTCATGACCCAAGACCGACCCAGCCGTCTTACCAAGACCCCCTGGTGTATCGTGTACACATTAAAGTTGGAGAGTCTCTGACTTGTAAGACCTGTGTTGGCTCACCCAGGCCTTTGTCTTGCTCCAGTCACATTTTTAACTCTACGCTTTAGCCATACTGAATTTCTTGCAGTCTGTTCTCTAGAAGTGAAGGGTCTGGCCTTTGCTGGTGCACTTCTCCCTGTCTGCATGTTCTCTTTCTTTCTCCCCATCCCACTGGCTAACCACCACCATCACCAACTCCAAGCAAAAACAAAAACAAACATCAAAAACTTCAGCTTTAATATCCTGCTTTGTTGGGGAGCAGATGTTTGTGAATGGCTTTTCCTCCAAGCATATTACAGTGAAAGGTGCCATATTGTTCTCTAGGATTGTGTGTTCATGGGAGGCAGATCCTAAACTTACGATCACTATGTGGCAAATGCAATGACAGGAGCACACAGGCTGTACAAGTGGCACCTTGCCCACGCAGAAGTGAGCAGAGGCTTTCTAAAAGAGAAGACACAACAGTAGCGAAAATTTAGCCATTCCTTCTCTCAAGAAGTCTGCCAATGCTCTTCAGACGGCACCCCTCCTGAGCATTGTGGCAGAGCTCTGTGCCTCTCCTGAAGCACCGTCATCATACTGCAAAGGACAGGATGACCTGCCTGCCTTCCCCGCCACACTGCAGGTGACACAAGGGCAGAGGCCACATCTGTGCTCCGCACATGAGATCCCTAGGGACCTGGCACTCAAAAAAATCTGTTGATACGGAAGAGAGGCAGGTTTATGGCTCTCTTCGTCAAAAGGCATATTAGTGGACTAGTGGGGAGGCAGCTGAATAGTAATAGTGACATGAAGCGTCACGGAGTAACGAAGCAGCCAATTCTCCTTTCTAAAAGATTGCTCATTAAGAAAGAAAGGAAAAAGCAACAGGACAGTTGTAGCTGAAGAACCTGGAGAAGGAGGTGGTGGTCCTCTTTCAAAGGTTTATGAGTCAGTTATTCATACAACAAATGTCTATTGAGGGAAAACAGTTGAGCCTCACTGTCTGTGGAGGTTCCCACAAATAATGTGTCACCGATGTGCCCTTTCCTTGTTGAGGTTGAGTAAGAGACACTCTGCTTCTTGTTTCAGCACTCATGTTGTAAATAGGTATCCTTTTCGTGTCTATTTGGTGCTATGTTGTCTATAGTTCTGTGCTTTTTGGGGGGTGATTTTACTGTTTAAAATGAACCCTGAACATAAAATGCTGTTTTGTGCTCTTAAACACAGCAAGTCTGTGATATGCCTTATGGAGAAAATGTACACATTAGATAAACTTTATTCAGGCATGAGTTTTAGTCCTGCTAACTATGAGTTTCATGCTAATGAATCAGCAATCTCTATTAAATAAAATATCTTAAAACAGAACTATGAGTAAACATGGTTATGTATTGATTGGTTGATGATAATATTGTGACCAGAAGCTCCGGTTCCATGTTTGCTAATTCAGGGCTTGCAGTGGATTTACAGAGTGGAACTACAGTGGGTAACATGAATCAGCTGTATTTATTCCTCCTGGTACTTTTCTGGGCCTGGAGGATCAAAAAGTGGGGAAGACAGATGCAGTCTCTCCCCTCATGGATTTTATCACTCCAGTTGGTGCTCTTGGTCGTATGGAAGTAGACAGGTAGCACATACACTGCTTAACACACATCTGTGAGGAAAAGCATTCTCAATAACAATAATAGAGAAGTTCCCCCACCATGCTTTCTGTTCTTATGGATCTCCAAATATTTTGTCCATTTTAAAAGGAAAGTAGCTAGTAGCTCCTGCCTGCTCACATGCTCCAAACATATCCTCCCCAGCTGTCTTTCTCTTTGTCTTTTTATTGTTTCTTTACAGTTCACATTCTCACGTTCTCAACTTCATTCCCTTCATTGCTCAGTAAGGTATTTTTCTAAAATCACAAAGCGAATCAAAAAACTTTTCCACGATGTTTTCCCAAAGAAGGCCTGTAGTGGCAGCTGTTCTAATAGTTTGTTTCCCCCACTAATGGTTTTTTTCTTTTCCAGTCTGGCCACTTTGTATTTATTCTTCTTCTTACTGTCACCTTCTTTGTTTTACTAACATTAAATAAAAAAGTGTGTCCTGAGCCATCACTGGGCAGGTGGCGGTCTGTTATAGTATCTGTTCTCTTTTGAACGTTCAGAGTGAGATACATTTGGAGGGAATTTTTGACAATAAATGACTTTCAAAAGAGCCTTAGCCTCATTGATGTTACTTTAAAAAGATTAGCATATAGGATGTAGTAGATGCTTACCAAATGCTTCTTGATGGTAGTACCCAGACTTTATACCTGCCATAGCCAAATGAAAGAGGCAGGATGTTTAGTGGCAGGGTCTCCTGTGTGTGACGCCACTCACGCTGGGCCTGGGCCTCCCCGCTGGGCCCTGGCAGGTGGGCACCCAGGATTCCGACATAACTGACCATTTCCCCTGAGCTGTAGCTGCCTTAGCAGAGGATCTGGGGACACTGGGTTTTTATGTATAGGATTCAGTAGCGAACGCATATTTTTATGAGCAGGTGGTCATTTACATAACTGCCTCAGGCCTGGCCCTACTCTCTCCTGCAGGAGACAGGAGGATAAAAGTGAAAGGCTTTTCACCTCTGAAGTCTGTTTCTTACACACCTTAACCACTCTTTGTTTACCCTCAGGGGATAACAAGAAAGGAACCCCTCAATTGAATCTTTCACAGTTGGGGAGTTTTTTGTTCTTGACTGATGTGTTTTAACCAACTTCTAAAGCTTTTGGTTCGTGCTTTGTGTTTGTCTGTTCTGTGTGGGGAGGGAGGGTGGTTATAGTGAATAGAGCGAGTCCTGGCAGCCGCTATTAGAAGTGCAGTGGGAGGAAGACACAGGAACCCCGCCAGCATCTGGAGTACCAGCGTCCTAGGGCTATGGACAACTCATCGTGCATCCGCCCCTACAGTAAGGGCCAGCCGCTCCTCTGCAATCCACCAGGCTCTGTGCTCTTGGGCTTCTGCCTGGGTTAGCCCTGGGGATGTACCTGCAGGACATTGGTGGCCCATGGAAGAGAGCAAAGACAGGCTTCATTCCTGGGCTTCCTCCTTGCCTGGCTGTGGTTTGCTGGTAGCTGGGTTCCTGCAGTGAAAGCCACAGTTCTCTCCTTGCCCTGGCGATGGTGAAGGCCTCATGGGGACTTCTCCCCTTGCTGCTTTTCCTCAATCCTGCCATATATGTATGTAGTCTTTCAATTAAACTTTCCTCAGATACCCCTTTCAGAAGCAGACATTTGGCTACTAGACAGCAATGTTGGAGAAAACGAATTTGCAAAGTTGGTGCCATTTGAGAAGAACCATACTGTACAGCAGAGGACGTGGGTGGGCTGGAGGGCAGATGCTAACTAGTCTGTTGCCAGCATTGGTCAGGCGTGGGGTTGCCCGACTGTGGTGCATGTTGAGAGGGCTGTCAGAGTGGATGGTCTACACAGTGCACACAGTGTGTGTAGTGGCTGAGCTCGGGTCATGAGAAGAGTGTTACCAAAAATAGCTTAGTAACATTCTGTAAGTCCTGATTGCTGTCGGCCTTGACATGACTTCTTTCCTGGGATTTTCTGTTTAACTCTTTGGAGGGTATTTTTTTTTTTTTAATTCAGTTGATTATAGAATTATATGCAGTTAGTTGTAGGAAATACTATAGAGATACTTCTTTTATATTTTTTTCAATGGTAAGATTTTGAAAAATCATAGTATTCTATCACAACAGCGTTATGCACATTGATAAAACTCATCAATTTCATTCAGATTTCCCCACTTTTACTTGTACTCATATGAGTATTTGGAGGGCTTTTGATAAGGTTAGGTTATATTTTCAGTTTCAGAATGAGAACTCCAGTGTTGCAAGTTTAATATGCCTTAGAAAAGTCCTGGGTTTTCTTTGGAAACATTTATATGACATTAGAATATTATATATATATATATATATATATATATATATATATATATATATATATATATATATATATATCCCCTTGATTTTCTTTTCCCTCCTTGTGTCTAAGATTCAATGGAACCATTGAAGACACCCTGTTACCTATAGAAATGTGTTTCAAACTCAGCCTTCTCAAGAAATCACCTGTTATCTCTAGTGAAGTGTAAGCGTATTGTAAATTTGACACCTTGTAATTTCCTGGACATCAGTGTGGTCACATCTAAATTGTATGGGGCAGGGAGGCAGTTAACAAGTACTCCAGGTACAGCGGGGTCACTGAGAAGCAAGCAGTGTGACCTGTGACTAGCCTTTAAACTATCTGTCTGGTCCTCAGTGCACTCATCTGTAAATGAGGTCTTTTTTATTAGTTTATCCCTCAGGCAATTTCTACGTATAGTATTTGTTTATTGCTTGTATATACAAAATAGTTGATAACAGGGTAATAAAGCTCATTTTATATCCTTCTCTCTGAGTCATTCACTGTTTTGTAAAGCTTATTTCTTGCCTTGCCTTCCAAAAATTTCTTTCAGGGATTTTACCTCAGTAAGTGAAATACACTGGCATGTACCTTAGTAAAAAAGGGACAATATATATTGGATGGTCTACTTTGCAGTCCTGATGACAGGTTTTTAATCTCATGGCATGTGTTAATAACTTGGTTCTTCTCACTATGAGATGTGTCTTTAGGAAATGTATAATTGCACTGAAGACTGGGAAGATGGTCTTCATTTTGCATGAAGAGTAATTATGTTGTTTGCATCATAAGTTGTGATAGAACACATGTAACTGCATGTTATTTTTAGATTTGATTAAATACCTTGACAGCTTATACCTGTCTTCTTGGAAAAGGTTTATTTGTATCCTTGAGTTAAATGATTTAGAAATCACTAGAAGAAAGAAAGGAGAGAAGCAATGGGAAAGCTTATTAGGAATAGGGGTGTGGTATTTAACAGTTAATGTATATATCTGCCCTTTTAATATTTGCTCTAATTCATTATTATATTTGCCACTTTGCACTTATTGAAAAGGTACCCTACCTAAAGAAGTAAATCAATATTTACAGTGCACTACTGCCCCAGAGAATTTGAAATCTTGTGATGAGGGTTTATTGCTGATTTATCCACTCTTCAAAGGAATGCACACATCAAACATTCTCCACCATCGTCCCAGACCAGTGACATCGCCTGTGAGGTTCAGCCAGCAGCTTAATTATTGAAGATCCTCATCTTTGAATTTTCTTTTTAATATTTCAGAGGATATACTTTGAAAGTCTATATATTAAATAAGCAGAAGATTATGGGGCAAGGAAGTTTTATCATCATGTTTTTAAAAGCATCGATTTTCTTAAAATTGAGGATGAGAAATTGCAATAATAATGACCAAATTACCTTAAATGACAAGCTCCTATTATTTTCAATTACTGTAAAGAACACAAATTACATCAGATTATTAGTAATGCTGAAATAGACCATGGGCCCTAGAAATATGAACATATCCTAGAGGAAAAGGCTGTATTCACATTTTATTCCCCTGCAGCAGAGACAGATTTGCGTTCTTTATGCAGTGTGCACTTCACCAGGACAGTGGAAGGTGGGAAACCTGTCAGATTACCAGGCAGTTGTGTTTCATGATTCGTTTTGTGGATACAGCCCTATGTGTATGGTAATCTCTCTCTTTAAAATCAGGCTCAGCTTGTCAGGAGCTTGTGGCTCTGCTGTGTTTTCCTTCTCCTGTGCTGCTTTCAATACTTTAAGGTATGAGACACCTGATAATGGTTGATGATAAGGTTTTGAAATGCTTTTCTCTTTTTTAGTACATTTTTTTTAAGTTGTTAAAGTTCTGCTGGGATGAGGTTTGGTGAGCGATCACTGGAATAGGAGTGTATGAACTATGTGGAATCACAGATATTTTAGCATGAGAACAACCTTCTGACCCTATTCGTGCAGCATTTGGTTTTATGGCTTAGGGACTGAGGCCTTGAGAGGTAAGCTGACTTCCCAGGATAGCAAGTCTAGCTCAGTGGTTCTTCATGTGTGGTCTGTGGGGCCTTGGGAGGCACTGAGGAGACTGGACTAAACTTGTTTTCATAGACTTCCTAAACTATATTTTGTGTTTTTCACTGGGTGGACATCAGCATCAGTGATGCCCAGGCATCCTGGGTAAAATGCAGGCCCCTGACACCACATTGTATTCTTCACCCAACACACAGGTTTTTGTTTTTAAGCCATTTTAATCTGCTGTCCTTGATGAAGCAGCAAACATGACAACTTTTATTAAATCCTGACCTCTGAGTACACAGTTGAATATTTTGTGTGACAAAATGGGAAGTAGGCATAAAGTATTTCTATGTATTTTGAATCTCAGTGGTTGTCTTGAGGGAAATTTTTATGTGATGATTTGAGTTGTAAGCTGAAGTAGCCAATTTCTAATGGAATGCCATTTTATTTGAAAGATGGACAGAGCAAACTGGTTATTCAGTCTTTGGTGTCTTGAATAGTTTCTAGAAAATGAATGAAGTGAGCCTGTTACTACTACATGGCAAATGACTGACAGTATTTGTTGCCAGAGATAGACTTTAAGCTTTCTAGAGAAAATTAGATGTTGGCAAAATTATATTCCACTGTGAGCATGACTAGTTCCCAATACTTAATGACTTTTCTGATGAAATTGGTAGTGACGGTCACATATGTGATTTAGTGATATGAGGAGTATATCAACATTTGGAAAATTGGCATAACCCAATTACTAATATATCCCAATATATTACAGAATTAATGTTACAAAAATATTCATGAGTTAAAAATCCATTCAGAGTATGATGAAGACAAGTAGATTTTAAGGTAATAAAGAATGAAAAGTTTACATTCCATATTTCAGCTAACCTTTGAGAAACTCATTTGTCAGGTTTTGGGCAAGTGGTACAGGTCTTGCCTTTTGGGACTAGTTACGCTGCTTGTGTGCACGGTGATAATTCAGTTCTTTCAACATATCCAACTGCTAGGGAACCTGGATTTAAAGATTATTATGATGCCATTTGGCATTCCTTTGAGAACACATAGTTTACTTTGTAAATTCTGTTCTTTTTTCATTAACCTGGTAATCAAGTCTTGGACACTTTCCTGAATTTGACAGTGGGCACAGATATCAACATGGGACTTGACATTGCTTGAGGGTACTTGGTGATAAGGTAGTACAGATGAACCATCCAGACTGTGTATTAATTTCTTTTATATATGTCACTAAAGTGAAAACAAACACTTTACTGTGAAGAACTCACAGGAAGGGCCTACTAGCACATCTCCTGGGCATCTTTCACGTTGCAGTTTGAATAGTACATTCTGCCCTGTGCCCTGCCCCAGCATCTGCCCAGAAGGGACATCACACAGGGTCTGCAGTCCTACTGTATCCCACTTCATCTTTTATCCCCCTTCTTTCCTGAATCTGCAATATTGAGAGTTACAGATGCAAAATGGTAAAATGCTAATTATTTTTGTCTGTTTCAGAATAACACATTAACACAATGATCATGTCCCATCAGAAGATGATAGTCCTAATTATTTATCTAATCGGAATCATGTGTACAATTTATTTCTTCTGGGAAGAATTTCAAAAACAAGTAGAGTAAGCTGTTTTATTGTGTTTAAGCAAATTCAATGCCATGATATAGTCCCTGAATTTATTTTGGGGTTGAAATGTATTATACTTTTATGTGGTTATTTTATTATTGTGAGTAGAATGCCTCTACCAGTTTTAAAAGACTCTTTTGTAAACTAATAGTGCTTCTTTTAGACGTATACACACACACACACACACACACACACACACACGGAGGGAGGGAGGGAGATGGAGAGAGAGAGAGGTGTGTTTGTGTGTGTGTGCATGTGGAGGGTTTTTTAATAACTAGATAATTAACCACCCTATAATTGGAAAGGAACAGAACCCATATGCAAGAAGCAGTATTATATGCCTAGAAGTATTTTATTCTCTCCTTCCCCATTTTGTGGTTTTATGCTTACCTTTTGAATTTGGTGAATCTGTGAATTTTGCTAATTGGGAGAAAAATTCTTTTATAGTAAGAGCATTGTGATATTAAAAACACATAGATTCTTAGATGCATGAGTACATTTTTGTGAACTTTGGGAGTGACTGTGTAGTTCTTCTTGGTGTGTTTTATTATTGGTGCAGATTATAAGCATAAGTTTCTACATATGCTTAAAAATTGGAAATTATTCTATAATTTTCATGTGTTTTGTTTTTCTAGCATATTCAGTTAACCACCAATACTATGAAATGTTCAGTGTATTTTTTTTCTGGTAATGTAACTCAGGCCCTATTATTGTTATTAAATCCTTATGATGTAGAAGCAAATGTTAAATGCAATATGATTATGATTCATATGCTTCTGGTCATTCTCTAATAATTTCTAATTTGCTTTAATATCTTTGAGTCTATTGTATTGACAGCAATTTAAATGTAACATTCAATGTGTATAGTGTATCTTTAGTTTAGTATCTTCAGGATCTGTGCATCTGCATTTGTGTTCCAGAAATGTTTTCCATAGAGTAAATGATGAGTTTACTACATTGTTAAAGCTGTTTTTTTTTTTAGAGGCTTTTAATAATATTTAACTTGCATCCTAGTTTTTGAAGACAGATCACTCTAAACGTAATTTAATGTAACATTTTTTTTTTATGTTTTTGAGTGATTTTGCTCAGCTGATGAGTGGGGTTTTTGGTTCTGATCTGTTGTATAGACACGCATTTTTATTCTTCTGTTTATTCTTTACTGTAACAATGACTGTATCTGCTAAAATGTCCTCAGTGCTACTAATAGAAATGTTAGCCTGAGGTTGTTATCGATATTGTTTCAGTAATGGCAAACAAACTCCTCTTTTATATGAATATAGTTACTAGAACACTGTCTTTCATGTCATTTTGTATGTGAGTATATGCCACTTACTACCTGCTTATTAGCATATTACTGTCAGGATTTTTCTTAGCTTGAGAATGTGAAATATGTTTGTGCTTTACACTTTCTGATAATACTTTATTGAAAAAAAGCAATGTCTATTCAATAAAATTTCTTTAATAGTCTAGCCAAACAGTGTTTAGATTCTGTATTTTTAATCCAGCAGATAGGACTAAAAGTTGGATGAACTTTGGTTCATGGCTTAGATTTATTTGTATTTTAGAATATGATATTTTATTTAGAAATATTAGGATAATAATGGCAATAGTTATTTTTGTTACGCTCTGTTGAGTGCAACTAGGTGTCAGGCACTATTTTAAGCATTTTATGTGATTTAGTCCTCACAATACCCTTATGGAAGAAGTACTGTTTTATTGTCATTTGTGTAGGAATGGACTAGCAGCAGAGGATAGTTAGGCAGCTTGCCCAGAGCCACGCAGGTAAGGAGTGGTCAAGCGCAGACACCAGCCCAGGTGGTCTTCAGACCAGGTGGTCCCGTACATACATTTCTTTTGCCATAAAGTGTTTTAAAGGAACGAATGGAATTCCTGTTTAGAATGCTGACCCACTGTCACCTTAAATTTGTATTCCATTTTTTAATCTTTGGGATTTAAATACCTTTTTTCTAACAGACAGTTTTCAGACATTTGTTATCTTAAAAAAATAAAACAACAACAACACAGTGCTCTTTTGTGTTTGTAGATATGCCTCTTCATGTCCGGAGAAGCAGCGACCCAGCGTTAATTGGCATCTCGACTTCTGTCAGTGATGGTAATTTTTCCTCTGAAGAGCCTTCACGAAAAAATCCCACACGCTGGTCAACAACTGCTGGCTTTCTCAAGCAAAACACTGCTGGTAGCCCTAAAACCTGTGACAGGAAGGTAACAGCTTCTATTTTGTGTCTTCACAATGGCCATTTGTGTGTTTGCTTATCAACTTTTACATCCAAGTCTAGATAACTTCCTATTTTATATTGACTTTGAATTTTCTGATAAAATGCCTGCTATCTATGGTGTAAATTTATTTATTTTTTGAATAATGTACGCATATGATTAAAAATGAAAGCTTTCGATATGAAATGTGTACGTGCACATCCCTCCCTACCTTGTCTCCTATTGTACCCATATTCCTGTTCATGGACAACCTTGTTAGCTTTCTGAGTGTTATTCCAGGGATATTTTACACATGTGTAAGCAGATACTCAGATTGGCTCTGGAGGTACTTTTAAAAAATTATAGCATTATGGAATTTGCAGGGTGAAAGTGGACTTCATGGTCTTTTATTTTTAACTACTCATTGATAATTTTATCTTTCTTCAATATGGAAGTGTACTGTCTAGTCTAGAAAATAACACTTTCTTCTTTGACCTGATTTATTTTAGTCTATGACCTAATTTATTTAGTCTAAATAAACATACTCTCTTTTTACTTATTTAGTTTATTTTTCCAATTTGTTTATTAATGCTTTTGTCAATGTATTTCTACAGAACCCTTATCATTCCATTCTATTATACCTGCAACCTTTTACCTGTGTTTGTGATTTTCACTGCTGAACCTATAGAATAAATGCTCAGTAAACATCTCTTGAATGAATTAATAAACATTTTTTAATGTTAGCACAGTATTTATTGTATATATATTTTGAGTATTTATTGAGAAATGTGAAACTGCAAGGGTTGTCCAGAAAGTATCCAGCCATGTAATATGAAAAATGGAACCATTTATGGCTGGATTTTTTCTGCATAGCCCTCATATACTAATAACATCAATATTAAAATGAACATAGCTTGAAATGTGCTTGATTTATTCATTCATCTACTTGAAAATACCTGTTTTCACTACTTCTTTTAACTTGGTTTTGCATTTCATAAAAATCTTCTTTGCATTAATTTAAGAAAAAATAATGGAATATAGAAGCTTGAAGTGAGAAGAATCTTATGAGGAAATCACAGTGTCCTGAAGTCTCTGATTTTTTTTTTTTTGGATTAGGGGTTTAACTGTAAACCTCATTCTTCTGAAACACTTCATTACATATTTGTTGAGGAATCATACTGGAGTATTTTCTCATTGAGATTAGCTTGAAATTGTAGAATGCTTCATTATACAGCAGACTGTCCAAAGAAGCAGAATCCAGTGTCTGAATAGGCCCATGACATTTAATTTGTGTTCAGAATAGACCTAATTTACTTGGATATTCACATATATATATAAACAAGTCATGTTGATTTAAAAGAAAATTTATTATTTAAAAAAATTTTTTGTACTTAGTTGAAGAATAGTGGATCAGAAGTCATAAGGTAATCAGGATTTGTTGTTTGTTTGTTTATTTAAACTCATTTAACATCTTGGGTGTGTGAGTCAGTTTTAGTTGCAGCAAACAGAACCACAGTAGCTATATTAAACATAAAAGGACTTACACTTAGAATTTGTTTCTCCGAAAATCACTGAAAGGGCTTGAAGAGCAGGCAGTCGGCTGGGCCTCCAGGACTTCCTGCACAATGCATAGTAGTACCCTTGTGGACTGCCCAGGGAAGAGGTGGGGCCTCAGCACAGGGGACCTGGGATCTTCTCACCTGCATCTGCTCACAAGACACTGGCACTGTCTCCAGGTGTGCTCACCTTGCCTCTTGTCACCTGTGAAACTGGGAACTAAATCCAGAAATGCCTCAGCAAATTCCATCATCTCCACAGCTGTGCTTGCCAATACTAGCAGCCTAAGAAAATTCGATTTCACAACCACCATTGACACCTCAGGTTGTTGAATCCAGATAGGCAGAGGTAATTTGCAGCTGGATCCGTAGCTGCAGAGGAGCTCTGCAGCACAGGAGGTATGCTGGAAGGAAGGTTGTGATGCTCATTGCCACTGAATCACATCCACCACACTGACTTTTGTTTTGCATAACATGTGTCTATCATTGTAAAAAATTGGGGAAGGTGGTAGAATAGAACAAAATTAAGTTATCTATAATTTCCGAATTCAGCGACAACCAGTATTACCATTAGTGAACACACACACACACACACACACACACACACACACACACACACACACGAGTTGAAAGTCATACCGGGTTTGTATATTCGCATCCTGATTATTTCTACATTTTGTTCATATCACAGGGATTGGCGCTGGTGTGAATTTTATTAAAAAATATTTTCAATGAATGCAAAATTCTACTTAGAGAGTCTATACTAATTTATTTATCTTCTTTTGTTAGACATTTATACTTTTTTACATTTTCACATTATAAATGTGAATGCTATGAGACCAACTTGAACATAATTTTATTTATTTTGAAGATAGTGACTATTCAACAAGCTTTTTATAGAGAGTGCTACTTTATGTAGCCAAATGCCCATACTTTCCCTTAGGAAAGGTCTTGATTTACATTCACATCGCTGGATGAATCATATTCACATACAATACTCACAAAGAGTAATGTGTAATGAATTTGTCCTTTGAATTATCTTTGGCTTTATTTTGCAAATATCAGTTTACTAAATTTGTTTTCTAAATTTTAAACTTCTTACATTTTAGTCTGAGAGTTTTTAAAAGTACATGTGAGGGCTGTCCAGAAAAAAATCCAGCCATAAATGCCTCCATTTTTCATATTACATGGCTGGATACTTTCTAGACAGCCCTCATAATTTTATTTTCACATGTTGAAAGACTTCCCATGGTTTTTAAAATTTGTCTTTCATTTATTTTTAAACATTAATTAATTTCTTTCTTTAGTTTCCTTTTCCCTCCTCCCCTTTATTTCCCATCCCCTTATGCCCCTCCTTTTCAGCAACCATCAGCTTGTTCTCTATACCTCTGGGGCAGTTTCTGTTTTGTTTTTCTTAGATTCCATATATGAGTGAAATCATATGGTATTTGTCTTTCTCTGAGTTATTTTACTTAGCATAATACCCTCTAAGTCCAACCATGTTGTCATAAATGGCAAGTTATTTTTTTTTAATTGCTGAATAATATTCATTGTGTATGTGCGTGTGTGCATGCATGCCAGCCACATCTTCTTAATTTATTTATCTGTTGATGGACATCTAGGTTGCTTCCATATCTTGGCTGTTTCTAGGAATGCTGCAGTAACCATAGGGGTGCATATATCTTATCAAATCAGTGTTTGGTTTTTTCTTTTTGCATAAATGCTTGGACATGGAATTGCTGGATCATATGGCAGTTCTATTTTTATTTTTTGTGAGGAATCTCCATGCTGTTTTCTATAGTTCCTTCACTAATTTACAATCCCTCCAGCAGTGTACGAGTGTTCCCTTTTCTCTACATTCTGCACAGCATTTGTTATATATTGATGATAGCCATTCTGACAGGAGTGAGTTGATATCTCATTGTGGTTTTAATTTGCTTTTCCTTAATGATTAGTGATATTGAGCATATTTTCATATGTCCATTGGCTATTTCTGTATCCTCTATGTCCTCTTGGGAGAAATGTCTGTTTAGGACCTCCACCTATTTATTTTTTAATTTATTTTTATTGTTAAGACTTATTGGGGTGACATCTGTTAGCAAGGATTACATAGGTTTCAGGCATACAATTCTACAGTGCATTGTCAGCTTGTTGTATAATCAGTTCACCACCCAATGTGAGTTCTCTTTCCATCACTATATATTTAGCTCCCCCTCCCTCCTCTCCCACCCCTCCCCTTTCTTCCCTCATTAGCTTGTTTTTGTCGTCGTTAAATTCTATGAGTTCCTTATGTATTTTGGATATTAACCTCTTTTTATATGTCTTATTCATGAATATCTGCTTCCATCCAGTAGATTGTCTTTTTCTTTTGTTGATGGTTTTCTCTGCTATGCAAAAACTGTTTAGTCCCATTTATTTTGTGGTACTTGGCTGAGGAGCCACATACAAAAAGATATGGACAAGACAGATAGATGTTAAAGAGTTTACTGCCTATGTTTTCTTCTAAGCTTTTCATGTTTTAGGCTTTACATTTGTCTTTAATCCATTTTGAGTTTATTTTTGTATATGGTGTAAGAAAGTGGTCCAATTTTATTTATTTATTTATTTACTGCATTTTCCTGTTTTCCCAACACCGCTTATTGAAGAGACTGTCTTTACCCTATTGTATATCCTTGCCTCCTTTGTTGTAAATTAATTGAGCATACAAGCAAGGATTTATTTCTGGATTCTCTGTTCTATGCCATTGATCTATATATACCTGTTTTTATGTTAATGCTATTCTGTTCTGATTATTGTAGTTTTGTAGTATAGTTTGATATCAGGGAGTGTGATACCTCCTGCTTCCTTCTTTCTCAAGATTACTTTGGATATTCAGAGTCTTTTGTGGTTCCATGTACCTTTCAGGATTAGTCATTTTAATCTTGAGGAGAATGCCACTGGTGTTTTAATAGGGTTTGCACTGAATCTATATATTACTTTAGGCAATAAGGATGTTTTAACAATATTAATCCTTCCAATCCATGGACAAGATTTGCATTTATTTGTATCTCCTTCACATCCTTTTATTAATGTCTTAAAGGGTTCAGAGTACAGGTCTTTCACCTCTTTGGTTGAGTTTATTCCTAGATATTTTATGGTTTTGTTTTTTTTTTAATGCAATTGTGAATGAGATTTTTTTTCTTAATTTCTCCTTCTGGTTTTTCATTATTGGTTTATAGAATACAATGGATTTTTGTATATTGATTCTATATCCTGAAACTGTATTGCATTCTTTTCATTTATTAGTCTAATAGATTTTAGTGGAGTCTTTAGGGTTTTCTATATATAGTATTATGTCATCTGACAATAATGAAGAGTTTTACTTTCTGATTTGGATGCTTTTTTTTTCTTCCTCCATTGTCTGATTTCTGTGGCTAGACTTTCCATGTTTTTAATATTCAGAAAGGATGCTTGGAGGTAAACATAAATGCTGATCAGTATTAAATTTATTTCTGTTGAGTCTTTTGGCACTTAACTAATGCTGGACATTTTCAAGATGTTATAAATTCTTATCAGTGTGTAGTGGTCTAGCTTTTCTGTGTAAACGCATGGAAGTAAATAAGTTAAAGGTTGGTTCATGGTCTTGTGATCCATTGATTAGATAGTAAGAATAAGTTGACATTCTTGTGTAACTCATTTACATAGTTAACTGATTTTTCTATTCTTCTAAGTTGAATAAGCAAAACAAACAGTTTAAGAATAATGTCACCAATGAATTAAAATCTCATTTCTGAGCAGGAACATTCCATTCTGGTATGATAGGGCACTACCCTGTTGAACTCTCTCCTATGGTTCAAAACCTCAGATGAGAGGTGGAGTCTTCCAAGTTAACATAGTGATGATATCTCATTGCACTGTTAAGTTTAGAGGACAGTTGGACAGATTATGATGATACTAAGCCAGGTGAAAGCTTGGAGAGACCAAGAGTTCTATGGGCTTCTGGATTTCTTAAAACTTTTTTCATACTTTTATTTGGAGGTGAAATGTAGAGAGGAAGAAAATCTTGGCTTTTTTTCAATGTTCTTTGGAACATTTACTCATTTCTGTTTTCCAGCATTTTGTGGCTAACTTGCGTTTATCAACTTTTTTAGAGAACATTTTGTTTGTACTTTATATAGAAACTATCTTGCTAGAAGATGTATTTTTATTTGAGATTTCACATGTGCTTAATATTTCATCTTGGGAAAGAGTATTTCAATCAGTGTGAATACTTAAGTATTTCACTAGCTCTTTAGTCATCCTTATTAAGTTAGTATCCCTGCGAATATAGAGTCCAGCTAGTATGTGGAGAGTGTTTGATTCATTCCGTCAAGAACGACGTAATGAAGCACTTAGCAGAATCAGCCTACCATTAAGTTGCAGGGATAAAGTCTGTGTTTTATTTCATTATGCAGTAGTTATAAGCCACTGTTTCTTTACCCAAGATAATGTGAGGTGTTGCTCTTCTAAGTTAAATTTGTCCTCCCCCACCAAAAAAATAAACATAGGTGGATTTAACATTAAAACTGTGCCTTAACTAGTTTCCTACCTGATTCATACCTGATTAGGGAAAGGGAGAAAGTGTTAAGAGAACCTATTGCATTGCCATGGTTAGTCCCCACCCCACCTCACTCACCCCCGAAAGAGAGCCCTTGGAATGTTTCTGACCTGCTGGGCTTATTATTTCTGTTTGATTTAGTTGCTTGGCATGTTTGGTATCTTTGCAGTGTCCCCGATACATGCAGACTGTTGGAAGAGATGCTGTCTTAATTATGTTTTTGTTATCTGTCTTTTCATGTCATTAGAAGAGTTTTCAGATCTTTCTTCTAACAAAAAAATTATTTTTATGAAAATTTCTGGTAGTATATTTCAAGATACCCAAAATAATTTTCTTCTGGTAATGAGACTGTTAGCTCTTTGCATTTATAAATAATGAAAAGTATAAAGAAACAGGTAAGTAATTTGGAATCTTGAAGATGAGTAGTATTGGCAGATTGGTGTATTAACTTCAGGATTTTCGTAGAGTATAGCTTTACATAACTGTTGGCTGTTCTTAATACAAGTAAGTAATCATCCAACAAGTGTAGTTTAATTTTCTGCATTTCCCCCCAAATTCGTGTTATATTAAGAGCATTTTTCCTATGTCTCAAATACTTAAAGCTAGCAAAATGTTCTGTTATGTACTGATTTTCTTTGGGTAGTTGGAGTTTATTAACTTTATTTGGTGATTTTTCTGTTACTTGACATTTATACTTCATTTTTTTTTTTTTGCTCTTTTCAATAACCTTTAGAAGTACCCTTCACAGAAGATTCTTATAGATCACTTTATGTTGTCATCTCTGATTATGATTTTAGAATTGATTTCTGAAGCAGACTTATTTGACCACAAAAATGAATATTTTTTAAAGCTAGTTGATAATTATTTCCCGTAAATTCATGAATAATAAAGTGATTATAAAGCACTGTGAGAAGCCCTAGATGGGGTTAGTTTGAGGATGAGAAGGAAGATGAAGAAGACAAAGAAGCAACTGGTACTGTTTCTAAGTTCTAGATCTTACTGTTTGTCTTACCATACAGCGTAATGGTTTCATTTTCCTCTGCACAAGAATTACCTCTGAACTTTTAAAAGATGAAATGAATACATGTCAACAAATTTCTTTACTCACTTTAGGAAATTTGTCTGTTTTTATGTAAAGCTGATATGTTGATTTCGGAGCACCGTCCTCCCCCCACCCTTTTTTTTTGAGAACTCTGATCTGTCTGAAATGGGAAAGTGTGAATGCCTGTTAAGTCAGGGCAAATAGAGTGTAATGGTTATTTTGAGATGAGATGTATTCCTTTTAGGCTAATTTTTCTATCATGTGAGGTCTGACAATTAAGTTCGCTAACTTGCCGCCATGTGCTTATATTGGCAGCACTGTACAAAAAACTCAGTAAGGTTTCATAGCCTTGGTATATCTGTGTCTCACAACTGTGTTCATTTTGACGTGGCGGGGTCTTGCTGAGTGGTCTTTATTTTTGTTGTGTGTTTTTGTGTGCTGGCATGAGAATGTCGGAACTTGAATTAGAGTAACAAACATGTCTGTGATTTCACTTCCACGCTTGTTAAACTTGGCAAGAGTAGAAGTGCAATCAGGAACATATTAGTTCAAGTTTATGGGGATAATGCCATGAAGAAAATGGCAGTGTAAAATTGATTAAATGTTTTTCTGAGGAGAGAGAAAGCATCACTGATGAAGAGGTCAGGGCAGCCAGTAACAAGCAGAACTGATGAAAACATTGCAAAAATCCATTGACTTGTACATCAAAATTGTCGGCTGGCTGTGAGAAGCATAGCAGACCAAGTAAACACTGATAGAGAAACAGTTAGAAAAAAATTGTAACTGGAAATCTTGGCATGAGAAAGGTGTGTGCAAAAATGGTCCTGAAGGAGCTCACTGATGAACAAAAGCAAAGGAGAGTTGGAGTTTGCCAAGACCTTTTGGAGAGGCAAAACTATGTTTTGGGCTGTATTATCACTGGTGATGAAACATGAATGTACCAATACAACCCTGAAAAATGTCAAAGTACACAACGAAAGTCAGTTAATTCTCCACAACCAAAATTTTCCGTCAGCCCAAATTGAAAGTCAAAATTATGTTGCTAATCTTTTTCTGATATTAGAGGGATTGTTTGTTATGGATTCATATCAACTGGACAGTCAACCAAGTTTACTCTTTGAAAGTGCTGACAAGGCTGCGTGAAAAAAGTTAGATGAAAATGGCCTGAACTTTTCGCCAACAACTCATGGCTCTTGGATCAAGACAGTGCACCAGCTCACATGGTACTGTCTGTGAGGGAGTTTAGCAAGTAAACAATTAACTGTATTGCAACACCTTCCCTCTTCACCTGATCTGATCCTCAGTGACTTCTTTCATTATCCGAAGATAAAGAAAATACTGAAGGAAGACATTTTGATGACATTCAGGACATCAAGGGTAATAGTACAACAGCTCTGATGGCCATTCCATAAAAAGAACTCCAAAATCGCTTTGAAGGGTGAACTGGGCACTAGCATTGGTGCATGGCTTCCCAAGGGGAGTACTTCAAAGGTGAGCATAGTGATACTCAGCAGTGGGGTATGTAGCACTTTTTCTAGGGTGAGTTCGTGAACTTAGTTGATAGTCCTTGTAGCAAGGTAAATGTGGAACCGTATTTGATTTTGTGACATTTCACTTCTTTCCACACTTAGATTGCTCAAACTTGTCATTTTCAAATGAAAATCAATTATAAAGGAATTTCTCTTTTAGTTTTGAAAAAAGGTGTTACAACAACCTGTAGCGATTTTGATACTATTCGATCAATGCAAAACTAGAACAGGAAGTATTTTTTCCAGATAGAGGCTATGATACAAATAATGTTCTTGTCTATTCCTTTGTGCACCCCTCCCACATCTTAGTTTAAAGTGCATTTGAATACGTAGAGTTTAGACACCAAATTTTCAGTTTCATGTATGAGGTCAGTAGTGCTAATTCACACACAAGAATTCTTGTTCTGCTGAGAGTGAGAAAACTTGGCTGTTGATATGCCGACAGCATATTAGCAGTTGAATTTTACTTGTACTCCGTGCTACCCTAAAACAGCTGTGTGCTTGCTTGCTTTCATTCATTCGTTCTAAAATAATATTCTACATTTACCTATTTCTTTGCTCCCTCATCCCCTTTTCTGCCCTTTGGCTTCTTAATCTCTGCTGCGTCTCATTTATTCTTTCTAATGTATAAGGCTATTCATATTGATAGTGAATATATTTTATCTTTTAACTAGTACACTTGACCAGTTTTCTCTTAAAGAAAGTTATCTCTTGGTTATTTATGAGCCAACTAACTGCCAGGTATTATAGTAACCATCTAAAACCTCAGAGGATGAGCTAAGATAGTTCTCTAAAACACATGATTCCTCTGTGAGAGACTTATAGCCATGTTTAATTTTCTGAGGCATTACATTCAAGGGAAATCCAGCTAAGTCCTAAATCTTAGACTACTCATACTCTGCTGAAACATTTCCATTTCCTATATCAACCAAAAGTTGGTAACACCAGTTCAACTACTCTAACCGAAGTGCCCAGTTTGGGGAGTGGTGAAGGGGGAGACTTTATTCAGGAAAACAGGTTAGTTGTGAAACAGTTCAGTTGAAATGGCTTAATTGTGATACAACTCGATTGTGGAACAGCCCAGCTGTGGAAGAGGTTGGCTCTGAGAAAGCTCAGTTATGCATCAGCTCAGTTGAAGTGGCTCAGGCGAGGAGGCCCAGGTGTTACAGTTCCATTTGCAGACAGGGGAAAGGCACCCAGGTGCTCCTCTGAGGCAGATGAAAAGCTGGCTTAGAGTCCCCAATCCCGGTCCCTGATTGATCCATTTCTGCAGGACTCCAAATATGCACAGTTTGATTGATCCAAATAGCACTGTCTGATTAGTTGGCATGGGCAGTAAAGATGCAAACAAGGATATAGCTGTGCGACTCTGATTGGACAGAGAAGGTTTCAGTCCTATTGGTTGGAGTATGATTCTGGGCACTTCTATATAAAGAATGCTCATGGGGCAGGAGCACAGTGCAGGAGGCTTGGCAACCCAGTCTGTGGCTTTTCCCTGAAGCATGTAGAGCATGAGAGGACACAGTTTAGCAATGGCTGCTAGACCCTGTCTATAAATTTGAGCCCAATTTAGCCACCAGGAGTCCTTCTTAACATATATTCTTGGGGTTGACACTTGATAAAGGCCTCTAAGACTAAGTTTCAACCTTCTGTTTTTCATATTAAAAGATCCTAATTTGAATGCAATATAGTTTTGTGCTTCCAGTAAGAGATGGTTATAATCGTTGCTATAATAGGCCAACTTCAGGTGCCAACTCACCTAGTCTGAATTGTTAATAACCTAATCTCATCTATTTTTGTGCTCCATTTAGGAATATAATCTATCTTCACATGCTTTAAATATTATAATATGTGTCCAAAGATATAAAACCCTAAGGTGCTATTGGGAAAATTTTTGAGCCTGGATATGGTATTTTTAGAAATCGTAAACCATTCCAGGAATATAAATTCAAAGTAATGCTAGAAATTTTCTTGAGCACCCTCAAAGTTACATATAGTATAGAGAAGACTGTTACGCCTGTTTTTCTTTACTTGGGGGAGAGGACCAAAAAATGATATTGATTCAATTATATTGAGCAAACACTCACATAGTTGTTAATACACTTAAAAATATTTTGGCTTCATATCACCTCTTTAAGTTGATTTTTTTTTTTATTTTTGATACTTTAGCTTATAAACCTCCTTGCTTTGAGTTACAAAGTTAGATCTAATGACTTCATGTCCTGTCATTAACAAAAAATTTTTAAGACACGATTGCTTTGGACCGGAGCACCTGGTATGTGCATGCCAACTGCTTTGACAACCTTGGCTTTAATTTGTCTGTTTTCTAGGTTCCATCATGTTCTGGGCTTCCTTTGGAGAGCTGCATTTCAGTCGAGGTTTTTTATAGTGTGGTTGTAGAAGTGGTTTCCATCTATCCCAGGGGTGTCTAATCTTTTGACATCTCTGGGCCACTTTGGAAGAAGAAGAATTGTTTTGGGCCACACATAAAATACACTAACACTAATAATAGTTGACGAGCTAAAAAAAGATTTGTGTATAATTTTTGACATGTTTTAAGAAAGTTTACGAATTTGTATTGGGCTGCAACCAAAGCTGTCCTGGGACACATGCGGCCTGTGGGACACTGTTGGACAAGTTTGATCTTTCCTATCTCTAAACTGTATCTGCTTTAGAAGTTTTAATATTTTTATGCAATGATAGCCAAATTGTTTTGAGTACATTCTTCTTGCCAGGCACTGTGCTTGTTGTATTACATGTTCAGTCTCATTTATTCACCCTCTGGAGGATACATGTTGCTAGTCCCATTTGATCGATGGGGAAGTATTGCTTCTTGGCCTTTTGGCTAAGATCAAGTGTGATTGTTGAGGAAGTAAAGTTTTAAAGAGTTTAAATAACTGACCTAAAAGTTAAACCAATTGTTAAATGAAAAAACTGTGTTACAATAATATGAACCTAAATTGCCCAGTTTCAAATTTTGTGTCCTTAACAAGTATGCCAACTACTTCTCAACAAATCAAGGTTTCATATATTGCCCAATATCCATTTAATTTAATATTTTAAACTGTAAAATATTATATAATAACCTTACCATTTTTTATCTCCTCTAAAGCTTTCTGTTAGGAAATTAAAATATGAATACAAGAATAATGAGCATTTAGTTATTGTTAGAACTGGCATAATTTTTAAAAACCTCACCAAGTCTGTATTATATCTTAACATCTTTTAAGTAGATTATGCTAGCTTCATTGATATTACTTCTAATAATTCGATTATGTTAACATGTCTTTATTTTTGTCCCGTTTTTGAGGGAATGTTTTGTGTTTGTCTATTCTCTCATATGCATGATTAATGTTATTGTTATTGAGAAAGTATATACTTGGTCCTCTTGATATTTTATGTGCATTGCTTAAAATAGCTTAACAATAGCAAAGTAAATGTTAATAATCAGATTATATCCCAGAAATCAAAACAATATTCATGAGACTATACTGATATTAATAAATGGTTAAATAAAAATTAAATGGGAGAAAGGGACGAATTTTCTTATAGAAGAATTACAAATAATATCTGTAATACTTCCTCCTCAGAAGGTGGAACTTAATTCTCCTCTTCAGGATTGGCAGCACTTAGTAATTTGTTTCGAAAGGATAGAGGATGGGAAGGGAAAAATACTGATTTTACAGTAGTGAAGTGGTAGACTTTACCTTAACCAAGTGATCAAGGTTGATAGGTTGTGGTGGTCGTATGGGGTGATGAGATGGGTGCTTCTTCTCAGTGGAATTATTTCTAAAAGTCATCACTCCTGAGGAATCTTTAGACAATCCAAAATTGGGGGACATCTACAAATTACTTGGCCAGTGTTCTTCAAGAATGTTGTGGTTATAAAAAACCAGAGAAGGTTGAGAAACTGTCTCAGATCATAGGAGACAAAGGAGACAGGATGACTAAAAGCAATTTGGGCTCCTGGCAAGATACAAGGACATAAGTAAAAACAAACAAAGAAACAAACAAACAAAAAACTCCCAACTGGCAAATTGCAAGTAAGTCTTTAGTTTAGTTAATGGTATTGTACCATTGTTGATTTTTTTGTTTTGACAAATATACCAAGGTTATGTAAGATGTTAACATTGGAAGAAGTATATAGGGGTTCTGTGTACTATCTTTGCAATTTTTCTGTAAATCTAAACTTTTTCCAGAGTGAGAAGTTTTTAAAAATCCATCCTTGTAGAGCAGGTTGCATCACCCACATTTTGTGCCAAGGATCAGAGATGGCAGTTAATGCACAGATAATTGAATGTGTGGAAGTAGCACTCAGCCACACGTCTCTGTGAGCCTTTTGACATACTTGGTCATTCCCTGAAATGCATTTTTCTCTTTGGAAATGAGTTATATTAAAAGTTCCTCAACTGATTTTATTAAATAGTGAAGGTTGGCACCCTTCCCCATGACAAGCCTGAATTTGCACAGATAACTGAATGTGTGGAAGTAGCACTCAGCCACACGTCTCTGTGAGCCTTTTGACATACTTGGTCATTCCCTGAAATGCATTTTTCTCTTTGGAAATGAGTTATATTAAAAGTTCTTCAACTGATTTTATTAAATAGTGATGGTTGGCACCCTTCCCCTTGACAAGCCTGATCTTGAAAAATGCTTACCAGTTTTAAACATCCTGCATTCTCGTGGCTGGGTACTCCCACTTCTGCTTTGATTTTTGTTGCGACATCCTGGTGCAGCAGCTGTTTTGTTTCCACTTTATTCAGATTGTTAAGAGTTGTTTTTTTGTTTTTTTGTTTTTTTGTTTTTCTTTTTGCGGAGGGGTAGGTGAGTGTTTCAACAGTAATTACTCAAAAATTTCCCAGAATCACATTTTTTAAAATTATAATTATAAATTTAAACTATATAAATAGTTTCCTTCACAATTAATATCGTGCTCAGAGAATATGCTTTTTCTACGGATGGTGTTGAAAATAAGGACTCAGTTCTTTAGAAGTTTGAGCCATCAATTTCTTTCCACTAAATGGTTCCTGTATGGAGGTGGAATTCTCCAGAAGAGTTATTATTATTAAATGAAAAGCAATAAATAGGATGGGATTATGATAAGTGAAAATGAACATTTTCAAAAATTGTATCTGTGGAAATGGTTTACCTACGGAGGCAATTTCACAGTTAAGGGGAAAACTTGAAGAAAGCTAAATCATAGACTCTGCCTGGGGACTTCACAGAAATTAACCGGTTCTTTAATCCTCCCAGTTTATTGAAGTTATGACTGTGGACTGAAAAGTGTAAGAAGGAAGTGCTAATGTATGCATTGGCAAGGTAGTTATAGATGGTGCACATTTCTTGACTTTCAATTTTTTGTAATTTCTTTGAATATATATGTTATTTTAAAATTGATGTGAAAAATAGGTAAATATAAAAGAGTTGTTGCATATTTAGATAATATGTAAGACTGCATATATTTTGAAATTAGGCAGCTACTGTATATATTTTACATTCTCTCCCTTACCCTTAGCATCTTCTGTTTGTTTCTTCTCTTGGTATATTATGCAAATTGCTCCCAAGGCAAAATGCAATTGTTATTTAATTTTGAGATATAAACATTTTAGTTTTGAGATATAAACATTTAGCGTTAAGTGTTTTTGAAAGAAAATGAAATATGGATGGGTATTTGTTGCCTTCAAAATAAGAAACATGTAACACTTTCTAAACTATTTTTAAATTGTTTTAGATTTAAATTTGCTTTTCAGAGTCAAGCAGCATTAGTCAAATGTTTCTCTTTTAACTTTCTACAAGTTTAGAAAATGAGCCAATTTCTCTAAAATGTAATACGACCTAAAAAAACTTCTATCTATATCTATATCCCCCATATCCTTGCCCTTGGTTGAAGGAGTAGGATAAAAAATGGTGACTCATTTTCTCTGATCCTGACACTTGCTGATTGTGGAATGCTTATGGCTATGAGACATTTAAATGGTCATGTTGGTTTTTATGAAGTACTGTGCAACAAATAAAATGGGAGCTGCTATTATTGCTGCTTCCCTTTTAGCTATTTTCCTTCATTTCTCAGAATCCAGATGGAGATAACAGTTTTATAACTTGAGAAAATATTAAATTTTCCTTGCCACCTACCTTCTGCTCATCACCTTCTGCTTCTTTCCATAGGATAAAGGAGATAATCCATTATACCTGGCAAGAGATCACTGTAATTTAAAGCAACTAAAACAACCTTTAAAACAAACCTTTTAGTCGTCATTATTCCTAAGACTACATAGTATTTATTAATGAACCAACCATCTCTAATGTAAATATAATTTGTGATTTAAGATTATGTAATGGCTCTGCCCTACTTCTTCTACATGAAGTTAGGGGATAGGTTCTTGTGGGAGGGGATCACTGTGTAGGAATGACTGGATATCAGAAATTACCCAGGTAAATTACAGTGCCTGGTTAGATCAGGAATGAGAGGTTGGAAATCGCATTAGTCAGAAACTGGACAGTGAAAGAGGTTAATTGTAACCATGGGAACTGGTTAGTCATTCTCATGTCCACAGAGCATTTGTCATAACTTCTCTGGCACCATGTCTTCATTTAGACAGTAAGAGGTTAAGTTAGATGTTCTCTAGGTTTTTCCTTCCACTTGAAAATTCTGTATCTAAAGTTTTCCATGGCATTCTGGACAGTAGGCATGGGTTGGGAGCCACTGGGAAAGTTGGTTCAAATAAGTAGCCTGCCTGAAGCTAATCCCTTCCTGCATTTCCTGGGGCAGATCTGGTGGCTTCAGAGAAAGCTGTACTCTGGTGGTTACAGGCAAACATAGTGGCCTTTGTAAGAGGACCTGCTTCCGTGAGAGGTTTGACCACAGCTTTTTCTTATGAGATTTTGTATATTCAGAACCTGATACAGATTCATGTTCTGGGGTTATTTCTCTCATCTGATAGTAAGACTCCTAAGGTCCTGGGCTATTGTAGGTTGTGAGATAAAACTAAAACGTTATGCTTCTGGTTTTGTCAACTTATCAACCTCAAGGATTTGCTGTGTGACAGAAGACTTATTTGCAAAATTAATCTTAATTCTCAAATGGGTACATCTGTATTAAAGAGAGTTCCACTGTGATTTTTATTTTTTTCTGTCATGTTGAGCATTCTTCAGTTTCTCACTAATCTAAATGTAATTCTGTGGTCTAGAAACTATTGAGCTTGTATCATAAAGATTGGAAAAGACATGAGTTCAGACGTTTAGTTCAGATTTTTCAGGCCAGAATGAATTTTAAGAACGATGTACCCTTAATATTTCAAAGGAAAAAAAAACTAATAAAACTTGCTGTACATGCTAAGAGATTTCATTTTGTACATTAATAAAAAGAAAATTAGTTTGGGTAAAGTACTAATTCTTGTTCAAAACTTAAACTCACTTTATAAAGAATATTAAAGATTTTAAAATAAAATATTTATTATTTATGAAATTTGAGCTACAGAGGTACTATAATAAATGTTTTGGCATTTAAAATCTCAGGATTTTAAGCCTTTCACTTAAAATTTAAAAAAAATTATAATGTTAGTATAATCCATGTCTCTTGTTTCAAATTCTGTCACTCTTTAGTAGATGATGGATCTACACTAATATAGTCTAATAGACAAAATTCTGTTTTGACAAAAATGTATGGATGTTTGTCTTGTCACGTTCTGCTGAGAAGTAGAAACAAATTCATAGACACATATTCTTTCCTTTGTTTCTTCTCATTAATAATGATTAAGAGTGTGCAAGAAAGCAACTATCCAGAAGGAAAGTGAAACACATGCACTGTATTTATGCTTATTTAACAAAGGAATTACAGCTAGTACGGGAAGTGCTTGACGTCACAGCAGCAGCATTAGGCATTACATGTAGGCCATTGGTCACCATGGATTTCAAATAATGCTCTTCAGTTTATTACACTTCAAAATAGCCATGTTTTTCTAGGATAAGCAATGATAAATTCTGTATTTGGAATAAAATCCTGTTTCATTATTTTACAAAAGGTCCTAATAGGCACTGGTTTAAATGGATAGGGATTGCCAAACTTTCTGCCTTTGTTTGTAAATTGGTTATCAAACCTGTGTTGTTTTGTGTGAGTCAATTTATCCCCCCCGCCCAGTCTCTCTCTCTCTCTCTCTCTCTCTCTCTCCACCCTCCCCCCACCCCTCTTGTACTCTCACTCTGTCACATTCTCATTCATTTATTATCTAGAGAGGATGATTTAAAGATAAGAACAGT